>WMED01015891.1:0-13494 GCA_019650415.1 Pipa parva
CCGAAGGCAATAGCATGTTAGGCATTTCTACTATACGTTGTAGAAATGGAAACAACATGTTGACAAACCATGACCTATAGCCTTAAATGGGAAACCACATAAATCACTTCACTATTTGTCTATAGGCAGTTTACGCTGTATGATTTTTGTTGTAGCTATTGTAGTAAATGCAGCTGCAGAAAATTACAAATGCCTTGTGTGGGACTACTCTTACAATACACTGCATTTCTGCACCACTTTACAAATAAAATACAAGTTTACAATATAGCAGATAATCATATGCAAACCTCTCAACTCCCCCTGGCTGTGCACCAGTGATGACACTAGTGACGTTCCCACCATACCGCCCATTTTTCCCAGATTGATTGTGCACTGGTGATGTATTAGCCTGATGCCAGGCTGAGACTGTGAAACAGTACCTGAAAAATGAGACTTCCAGCAGTAATCCCGACACTTGGGGGGCATGCATTTATAAATCATAGAACTTCTACTACAAATATTTGTTTCTATCGCTGCAGCTTCGGATGCTCTGAATTAATTAGACTGGTGCTTGAGTTCACAAAACTCTACTTAAGTAGAAGAATGAACTCTCCAGTACTTTAAAAAAAAAAGAAAAAAAGAGAGTCACAAAACAATAGTTTTCAGTATAGATGTCTGATCCATATACAGTAGATGGTAGTTAAAAAGAAAATAACATCAAAAATAAAATGAATGTATCAAACGCAGTGCTGGATTCAACTTTCAGGAATGCTTGGTGCCTTAAGCCACAACCACTTAGTGACCACACTGCTTTGTGCAAATCACAGACGAAATTATGCAGTGAACTGGAATGCTTTATCTGTATGACTCATAATTTAAAGCAAAATGAAACCACAAACATCAAGTTCAACATTTAATATTAAAAATAGTTCCTAGTTATAATTTATCCCCCAAGCCTACAACCCCGTGTAGCAGAGAGGTGCCCTCTCATATATAGGCATGGTCTTCTCATGCCTATGGAGACATCCAACTCTGCTCAAATGCATTTATAATTACTATATATTCAACTTGCTTACACAAATTGTGTCTATAAATTATGATAATTAGCTATTAAGCTTTGCAAGCTGTGCTTTCTTAAGCAATTCCTGAAAATGCATTAACTAAAGCATCATAGAAAACTATTAGATTGGTCTATTTCACAAACACATAAAAAACATGGCTGCTAACAGTAAAGATAAAAACAGAGCAGAAAACATTCAAATTCAGGAATTTTGTATTGAATGAATTTCGTGCTGTATTTACTTAGTTACCATAACAACCCAAGTGGGAATTTTTTATTTATTTATTTTTTTGTGTTACTGGTCATTTATGACTTGAAGCACTGACTGCAGTACAATTCTCCCATCACTGATCCATGCTTTCTGTCAGAACTGAAAGCAAGGCTAATTGATTTCAATATGGGGACATTTTTAAAAAACACACTAACAAACCATGTAATATTGCTTTATAATATCGGGGGGGAAATATATATATATATATATATATATATATATAAAGGACCTGTAACACCAAAAAATATAAATTCCCATTTGGATTGGCAAGACACGTCAAATACAATGTTACCTTCCAATTTAAATTGTACTGCTTTCTGACTGTTTTTATCTTTACTGAGAGCAGCCAAATTGTTAAACAAACCTCACCCAGTCCCCTTGATTTCTAGGGTGCTTTGCATTATACAGTCACAGATTGAACTATAAATGCATTTGAGGCATTTTCATTTTTTCGTGTTACTGTTATTTTAAGACATATAGAGTACTGAACACTTATTATTAGGAGAACAATACAAATCTACAGTTTTTTACAGAAGAAAAGTCACTCTGCTAATATTTACCTGTCATTGAGTTGTGCCATTTATTCAAGGACATGGAAATAGAAAATGAAAAAGTATATAATTATTTTTCTGTTGAACCAAGGTTTGTTGGCAAACGTACTTAAAGGAATGTAATATACTATGCTAATAAGATCTCTGTGCCAAAGCCAGTAATTGTGATTTAGCACAAAGAAGAGGTTTGGTATTTGCCATTAAATAAATTAATCAAATTTATTTTGTCATTTAATTTATATTTTAAATTTAAAGGGAAATATGTTTTATTTTAAACACATTTAATATTTAGTATAAGGAATTACATTTTTGCATGACAAGAAACCAAAGTTTCAAGCACTATAATTATACAGCATGGAGTAAGAAATATTTTCTAGCATCTTCAGCTCTCAATCTTACATAATTCTCTAAATAGAGACAACTGACCCTTGTATAACAACATTTATCAGGACTGCCAACAAGAAGTTACAGGGGGTATTACTGTGGGGGGTTCCATCAGCTTGGTAAACAAGAAGGGCACAGCTAGACAGTCTTACTGGGTATTGATCAGAGTAAGTGGACAGTTTGCAGTATAACTAGGGTCTGAATAAACATACTGGGAGGCCAGATTGGTCAGGCTGTGGAGACCCCATGATATCTCATGGCAGCTCTGTAATATATAAGCAATCATCTTTTCAACTGCCAGGTAGTACTGGACAATCACTACAAGTCCACTCAGTCAGGCCCAACCACATCTAGCTATGCTGTAAAACTGTCATTTTAAACTTGCATTCCCTATCTGTACTTATAACCCAGTACTGGCACTACATTAACTATTATGCATGAAAATTCCTTTATTTAGTTATTAAACACTCAGGGGGTTATTCACTAAAGCCCGAATTGTTGCGTATAGGTGTGAATTCGCCAGCTAAAGACAGTCGCAATAGACTGCTAATGTCACAGTCGCCTCTTTATAATGAGAATATTGTTGCAATTGCGACTTTACTATGGAAAATTGTCGCAGTCACAACTTTAAAAATTGTCACGCTTGCGACTTTACTATGGAGAAATTGTCACGGATTTGCTATGGTAATCCACTGTTTAAGAATTCGACAGTCGAATTCACACCTTAAAGGAGAACTAAAGCAAAAAAATAAAAAAGACTTATTAAAATACTTACCTTATAAAGAGCTGATTGATTACAGTCACAGCATTAGCTTTGCTGTAATTAGCCGGCACCCGATGCTTCATTCACAGCGCTGGCTAACTAGGTCCCAACATGTTTCACCCTGAGTGAAAAATGGCTTAAACGTCATCACGTTTATTGCGGGGGCCAATGAGAATGCTCATGAATCAAGAGGAAGGAGCTGCACGCTGGCTTCTCAGTCAGCCTGTGCGCTGTGAAGGAAGCATCGGGTGCCGGCTAATTACAGCACAGCTCATGCAGTAACTGTAATCAATTGGCTCTATATAAGGTAAGTATTTTCATCATTCTTTTTTAATTTTTTGTTTTAGGTCTCCTTTAATGAATAACCCCCTCAATCTGTGCTTCCAAAAATGTGAATTATATATAAAGTTTGAAATATGACTATTTATCTTTTTTTTAAAAATGCAGGTTTTATGGGGGAACTTAATGACATACTGTATATTATTTAACGCACAATAGAAAACAATGGAACTAGGTGAGATAAAATCAGACAGAAAGCAATAAAATTTATGAATTCAGATTTAAAGATAACATTTTTACAAGTGGCATGACAATCCAAATCACAATTTGTTACTGGTCCTTTAAGGCATAAAACATATAATATAATACTTGATTCCACGCAGTGTGTTGTGAATCTTGTATAGGATATTCAAGAACCAGTCTTTATTGCCTATAACCTTGACAAGAGTTATCTGTTTGTTATAAAATGAATCATATTGGTTTTCTCTGCATTATCTAGCAAATAAAAATATGCTTTAAGTCTTGTATCTTTGAAACTATGTCATACTCATAGTAAAATTTAATTTTGATTTTGAAGGAACTCATTTTAATATAATTGCAGTGGAGTAATAAGGGTGCCCAACACGACCACTGCAACCCCTTTACAGTCCTGCAGCCCTTGCCCGGCACTCCCTGGAACCAGGAAAGAGTCTATATTCTGATGGGAGGATGTAGGAGAGGGCAGCACTCTGGGGTCCATTAAGCCACAGTTTGGTCCTGGCATTATGCATACTACATGTAAGCTTGTTAGCACATTTATATTGTAAGTTATATGGGGCAGGGACCCCCAATCTCTTGTGTCAACCACAACCCGGCACTTAAAGTGAAGTATCCTTGTTATATTATACTTGTATTGTTTAATGCACTTTTCTAATGTCTGAACTATATTTGTATTACTGAATTGTACAGCACTGAGTAAATTTGTGGCATTTTGTAAATAAAATTATACATACATACACACATACAAGCTAAAAGGCAGTTGGGTGAAATTTATTAAAGTCGAAGTGATCGATCGATCGAAATTTTGAAATGATCGGTAAGATTTACGACTTTAATAAATTTCGCTATGTTTTATGTTTTCACGTTGTTGGAGGTGAGTGGAGGGCGCTGGGCAAGGGGGGGAGTGGCACAGGGGGGCGTGAGGCGGGGGGGCGCGAGAAGGATGCCCGGGGGGGGGGCGTGGGGAGGATGCCCAGGGCGCCAATAGGGCCAGGACCGCCCCTGAGCATGATACACCCCTTGACTTAAAGTTCACATGCAGCATCCATTTTCTAAAACACCTGGTGATCCTCTGTCTTGTTAAATACTTTAATACCGAACATGCTTTAACAGATGAATGAAGAGGCAGCACATCAATAGCTGAATAGACCTCCCAATACAAGAAAAATAAGAGATTGCTATGTATTGGGAAGGACAAGCCTGTCCTGGGGGTCCTGTTAGACATTAGGAATAACCTTTGCTTAAGAAATCGCTGACATATTACCAAATATCATTATTTGAAACACTCAGGGGGTTATTCACTAAGGTGCGAATTCTACTGTTGAATTCGCAAACAGTGGATTCCCATAGTAAATATGCAACAATTTCCCCATTGTAAAGTTGCAACAATTTTCTAATGTTAAGATTGCGACAATTTTCCCATAATAAAGTCATGACTGCAACAATATTTTCATTATAAAGACGCGACTCGGAGAGTAGCAGCCTATTGCGACTGTCTTTATCTGGCGAATTCGCACCTATACGCAACAATTCGGACTTTAGTGAATAACCCCCTCAAATGGGTTCAAGACCCGGATAAATATGCTGAAATGTCTTGGACTAGTACAACACTTTCTGTCCCAAATCATCAAGTTCTACTCAAGTCTGCTTGCTGGAGAGCCTTATTTTGTATGCTGAGGCAATGATGGCCTCTATCTATGTAGTTTTACAAATGGTTCCTTGTAGATTTTAAGCATTATTTGAAGTGAAAGTAAAAAGGCAGGTAACATTAATATTTTACAGTGGAGGAAGGACACTGCAGGACAAGGGAACATTCTATGAAATGGACAGTTGGATAGGTCAGAAGAATTTAATTTAGTGAGAGTCATTTACATACTGAACAAACTCTCACTAGATGTAAATACATTTGCTAATTCATTACATATCTATCCTATGAGTAAGAAGATAAGCAGCATATACTGTATGTATAATGGGCAGATTCAATAGGTCTTTTAGTATTCAATGTCTCCATGACTCCCAATGTTTCTTCAAACAATAAATTTACATATAAACACATGCATCAGGATGTACGTCATTTATTTTCACCATATGACTCTTTGTCTTCTCATGTGATACATGCAGAAAAGTTGCCTGTAGGAGGGGGCTTGCTGGTAGGGAATGGTTTCCTGAACAGTGGTGTTTCCCTTAAAATAAGCATGAGTTGACATTAGCAATACTGCCTAGTGATCCTCTGTGAGTGGATGTTTGGATAAGGAGACTACACTGTTAAAATTACTTAAATATGTACACAGAGGCTTATTTTTCCACAAGTCATTTGTTAGGTGACATTCTTAACACAAGAAACACAAGTGAAAAATAAAGCTAAGACCCAATATGTGGTTTTGCAGCACTTTTTTTGCATGGTTTGAAAAAAAAAAAATACCAGTGAAAAGCCTGCCCCAAACCCTAACTTAATTACCTACACCACTGCCAGGGACCACTTTTGTCAGCAGGAATTTTACAACCAGAAAATGTCCTCAGGCTTTATTTTTTTTTTTTTTATAAAACGCCCAGTGATTAAATCAGAAGTGATCCTCATTGAAGGAGCTAATAGGTGAATGGGTAAGTGAATAGTAACTTGGGAAAGGCCACACACACATAAAAACATGCAACAAAATGCATAATGGGGAATTGCCATAACAGAATGTTAGTTTTCCCCTAATAAACCAGCAAATCTGTTCTTCCTATGGTAAAATGCCATGTATACTTACTTGCAACAGTAATAGTTAATTTAAAGACAAGCTAACATTTTATCCTTTCTGACTCAAACAGAGCTTTGTGCAATAACAAGTTGGCCACCAGGACCAGAAGCACAGTAGCAATAATTGTGAAGGGGAACGTATCCAACTGCACACTTCAAACAACAAACAAACAAAACAAGTACACAGATCCTCTCCCCCATGGCTGGAACCCAGGGCAGCTGCACTGACCTACAAATGGCTCTGAGTAGTATTCCCAATTATTATTTTATTTTTTGTGTGTGTAAAGAAAATGAAAATAACTAATGAAGAATAATGAATGTACTATATAAGCATATAGCTGTGCCTAGATTTTTTTGTTTTGAAAGACCTAAATAACAGATGTATAACGGTACTTAATATTGGGTATTGTACAGTAAGTAACAAAACAAAAAATAAATAATGAAAGCTCTTGACTCCCTTAGGGAAGCGGGAACTCTAACCAGTCACATTTCAGTCATTTTCTTGTGCATGAAGCCATTGCTGTGTAAGCATGTTGTTTATTAGCTATGCTCAGACCACTGCATTTGTGTTTTTCTTGTTGGAACAGAATGTTGGCAAACTACCACAACTTGACAAAAGCCACAGTCCATGGAGCATAATCTTGAGCTGAGGAACCGACCCATGCTATCCCATGATTCAACATTCCAACCTTGAAAGAGAAATATAGGCAGCATTCCATTTTCATGCACTTTAAATAACAATTTAGAGAAAAAAAAAACAAAAGAAAGTGAATAAATAAAGCCATGTTTTGGTTGAAATATTATATTAAAGTAAAACAAAGCTGTTGTACATATACTGTATATATATTTACAAACCTTGGAAACATAATTAAAATACACATTAAAGGGACTCTGTAAAATCTCTCTGCTTTAAATGAATGCTATTTTGTTTCCTATACATTCAGCAACAGCACTGTGCTGTTTTTTTTTTGTGACTGAAGATATGCAGTTTTCAGTAAACTAGTATGTAAATGTATCCCTTTTCTGCTTTTGGACTGGTCTCTTATCTCATGTACTCTGTAAAAACATGCTCACCAGCATACCTCCCAATATAGCAGGGGTGGACAGTGGGACAGTGCTGTTCCTCCCTGCCTCTGACGTCCCTTTCACACCACCTACTGATTTTTAATTTGCTGTGCACCAGTGAAGTCAATGAAAGGGGGCAGCCATCAGGGAAGGGGGAAGGGAAGTTGACCGGAACTTGGGCAGAGGGACCAGGGACCATTGGCCATTGGACAGGAACTGATAAACAAGACTACCCACAGAATCCAGAACACTTGGGGGGGGAATGCTCTGTTCACCACTCTGTTGGGGAAAATAGTTTGTAATAGCTTTTGAGGCTATGGGGCTATGTTTTTATGTTTCCAAGTCAGCCTCAGTCATAAAGTAAGACAGGACATACTGTGTTGCTAATCAAGAAGCAGGTTAAGGAAATTCATTTTTTCCATTGCTAATCTAGTTTAAACAATATACACTGTCTAGAGGCACAAACAACCATAAGTAAGGAACGATCATGTTCTAAAAAATGTGCTCAACCAACATGCCGAAATAATAAATCTGTCATTGTATGGGTGCTTTCATTTATTTAAAACTTCTTGGGTATGTAACAGCAGATAGTTAAAGTAAAACCCCATTTCTGTACAAATAAAACATTAGTTCTTAAATAAATATAGGAACTTCTTCTGAATGTTGTACTTTTCTAGTAAAGCTCTCAATGTTACACAAAAAATAGTGATTATTACTCAAGCTGTGCAACACACAAATGTGCTCATTTTTTTTTCTTACTTAAATGGTTTAGACTAGGGCAAGTACACGCTTTCTTTATGACGTAACCATGGAATGCCCTCATCTCTTTTATGACACTGATTGAGTGTCAGTAATTTCTACACCTCATGTATGACGTTGAAAATATGTCTCTGGCCTCTTTGTGAAGTAACTGTGCCCAGCGGTTGACTACTCTGTAGCCCATACACATCATGCACATAACCTATTCCAGCGTCATTACATGTAAAGAATCTTTTCTTCAGGGAACAAATATCTTATCTACATTTTTTTTTAAAGCATAGACAGTATCAATAAAGAAACTATATATTAGTGTTTACATTTTCTTTAACATAATACTTGTTTGCACTATCTCAGTGCATTTGAAGAATGTAAAACCAAATTAGCTTTGTCACAACAGAATCACTTAGTGTAAATTTGTAAAGTGCTGTCTGTAACTTAAAACCACAGTCTGGAAGCTGTCTCAATGCATATTAGAAACCAAGAGATGGTTACTCTTATTTAATAGGGTTTTCCTTGTATCATGTAACCTATACTAACTGAATATCTCATTATTTTCCATAAAATGAAGATAGCTTTTAAAAAATAAACATAGTAATGAGCAGAAATTCTACTTACATTTACTTCTTCCTGTTACTGAAACAAAACCCATATTATAAACTCCTCTAGATTGAACACTTATGGGGTGAGTGCAAACATTTTCCATAGCAAAGTCATGACTGCGACAATATTCTCATTATAAAGATGCGACTGTGGCAGTAGCAGTCCATTGCGACTGTCTTTAGCTGGTGAATTCCCACCTATATGCAACAATTCAGACTTTAGTGAGTAACCCTCTTAATGTATTTACAATCATAAAAAATATGTGGTTTGGACATATGTTTTTGTTAATAATTAAAAAAAAAAAGGCCAGGAATGGTTCATCAGAACTTGTGGACTAGAAAATAGTAAAATCTGCGTCAACTGTAATGGATTCTTGACTGCTTAGTGCAGGGGTCTGCAACCTTTTTGACTGAGAGAGCCATATAGTGCAGCTCTGCTCAGTCCTTTTGAATCCGGAGCCGGTGACATCAGCGACTCCGTATTGGCTAGCAACCAGGAAGCACGGTGATATCAGTGGCTCCAGATTGGCTAGCAACCCGGAAGCTGGTGATGTCAGTAACTCCAGATTGGCTAGCAACCCGGAAGTGCTGAGAGAACTTTGTCTCTACAGCGCTTGCCGGGGATTAGCAGGCAGACTGTAACAAGCATTGCTTGCATGTGAGCGCCGCTCGTTACAGTCAAGGAGCCAGATGTAGCCATCAAAAGAGCCGCATCTGGCTCAAGAGCCATAGGTTGCAGACACCTGGCTTAGTGGCTAGTCGCATAGTTATATTGCAATGCTTGCATTTAGTGTTCATTACCTTCCAGTACAGTTAAAATGCAAAATGCACAGTCACTCTTTAGTGCTTGGTATTCTAGTTACATTGCAAAGGGCCCAGTTAAACTATAAATTGTATAGTTATTTTTCCAGTCTACAGGAGCCCACCTCAGAAGCCCTTATTACTGCACAGTCCCCAGGAGACTTGTTACAGTGCAAACAGGCCAATAACCGAAGAGTTCCATGAACTCTTATATTATATTAGCTCATCGCTTACACACTACTAATGGGGCAAAACAAAAAAAACTGGTAAGGAATCTGGTGAAAGCCCAGATTCATTTACCGGTAAATGTACAACTGCCAGGGACCACTTACTGTTCTAATACCAAGTGTATAACTGTAAGAAAAAGCCTGCAATTTTCTCTTGATTTTAAAACATCTGGTGACAGAAGAAAAATCAGTAAATGGTAGTTATGGGGGCTCTCACCAGGCTGTTCATGGTAATATTTTTTTTTTCATTGTGCATCCTGCACAAACAAAAAACAGCATGCAGAAAAGCACACTGTATCCTCAGCCTAAGGCAAATTTGGTTACCTTTTGTATACACCAGGCTCTAACCATAGTAATTAAGAGGTGTGCATATAAAAGGATAATGCCTTTATTATTGAATATACTCAACCTGTTGTCTCAATAATACCACAAATTGCACTGCTGACCTAGGCCTAAGGCGCAGCGCATCATACTCTCGTGTGAAAAAAAATACGGCTCAATATAAGCTGATGTTACTTACCTAGTTCCGGACACACCAGTGTATGATGCACATACGCTGGGTCCGGAATGCTGTGTATCGCATTTTGGCTGGTGTATATACGCCGCGCACAAAATTCGACACATAGGAAGTGATGTGAACGCCAAGGGAGCATTCACAATGTCGCTGGTAAGTACATCAGAAAAATATGCTTGGCGCATTTTCCTTCTTTTTTTTTTTTTTTCTTCACAGTAGCATATGATGCGCAGCGCATCATACGCTCGTGTGAACCTAGCCTAAAAGTGCATGAAATGAATACAGTTAAATATAGTCTTTGTTAATTAGGGGTTACAATGAAAGGTGATCTTTTTGATTTGTATAAAGCAATCTTTCACAGTAGCTTTCTTATCTGAGCTGCTTAGCAAGCAATAAGCTTCATAAGCCTGCCTAATTCATCTTGCTGAAAGCCACAAAAAGATAAGGAATTTATCTGTGATCCAGGGTTGGAAGGAGACCAAGAAAGTGTCTTCTAACTATTTTCATGTTTACAGACAGCAGTCAAGAAATCCACAGATACTGCTCCACTGGGCTCTACTAGTTTTGGGGATTGGTCAAGTGAATGCCAGATATAAAGCAATTTAGGTGTACCTGTCACCTCAAACTTGAATACTCTAATAATAAATTAGGTTTTACTAATGAAATAAATATTTTTGTAAATATATATGTATTTAAAAAATGTACCTTTATATATTTAATCACTGTATTTTTCCAGTCAGCCCAACTTTTCTTTCTTGAGTCAATCATATATATCATATTTATGATTGGCATTTATTCCCGTAACAAATCCATGACAGTGACAAATTTCCCATTGTAAAACTGCGATCGCAACAATCTTTTAAAGTCGTGACCGCTAGAATATTTCCATAGTAAAGTTGCGACTGCAACAATATTCTTATAGTAAAGACGCACGTGTGTGAGATTTGGCTGAGGGAGAGAAGAATCTCGTTTATTTGGGGGCATGGAAATACTGTTTAAGTGGCAGGGCCTATTGAAAATGGCGACTTCCAGATCTGGAAATCGGGACTACTTTACAGTAAGACTTAATTTATAATCTTAAGTGTTTTTTGTTTTGTTTTTTTTGGTGAATTTACATTACTATTTAGCTAATCAATTGATTTACTCTACTTAAAGGGGCACTATAGTGCTGGTATAACAGCACACATACATATAAAACTCCTTTATACTAAGCCATTTGCTAACACAAATGATTAAAAAAACATTTAAGGAAGAAATAAAACTTGCAGTTTGCTTCCCTTAATTAGTTTTCCTGAGAGTTGACATTTTTCTCCCCCCCCTCCTTTCTGTTCTGCACGAGAAGAAAAAGCTGCCTGACTGCTCTTGGTTAAGCAGTGTGCTGACATTTTGGCCGCATTAATTAAGCTTGGAATGCAGGAGATTACAGAGGGAAAACAACTTGTGCACCTGTGCTAAGTAGTAAGTAGGGCAAAAATTTCCAGGGGAGGGTACCTTTTCATGGAAAACTGGCCAGTACACATCACACACACATTTCCTGGTGTGGGAGCTTATCAGTGCTGCCTACTCAATTATTCTGCATCACATGAAACAACTACTGGGGAGAAACACTTCTCACTAAGGTATAGTACTGTGTATGTAAAGATATAATGTGACTATAGTTCTCCTTTAAGATGAACGATTGCAAACTTACAGGTCCACTTTAACATATTTTTATACCTTTGCAATTGCCCTCACATTTAATACTGATGTGGGTTTAATTAACCATGGAATTTAGAAGTGTTTGTATGTACTACAAATGATATGGTTTCATATAAATATACATGAATATCTGTAGTTAGTTATTTTTTCATGTATTTGTAAGGGAAAGTTAATCCTCAAATAATACATAGAAAAGGAGCAATGAGTTTACTATTCAGTTTGTTTTTTACTTTAATGCTTCATTTGTGCTGTGGTTTAAGGCTAAGGCTACATCTTGTATCTTATCCTAGTTTTGTACCATGGGTTTAAAGTTACATCAAAACAACTGCAAACTGGGAAGGAATGCATGCCCATAGAAATTAAATGCAGAGCATGTCAGTTTATCACAATGCCATTGAACATGTTCTTTTGTTGTAAACTGCACCATGTTAATGCATTCTGCGGTGACACACATTTTCTGACTGACCTCTGTAAGCATGCATTTTGTGAACAAAATGACAAGTGTAGTCTGGCCTTAGGCCTCTTCAGATTTATGAAATCATGCCCACTCTCCTTCCAGCAATGCTAAGTTTCTTTTTAGACTTGTGTGCTAGACCAGAGGTCCCCAACCGCCGGTCTGTGGACCAGGACCGGGCCGTTGGGGTTTTTCAGCCGGTCCGCGGTGCTGCTGACACCTAGCTCTGCAGCCCTGTGCCTGGTCAGAGCACGCGATAATGTTCTCTGCCGTAGCCGTGACAGCTCGCAGCAGTCATGGCAGATAACATTATGCAGGACGGGGCAGAGCATTGGGCGGGTCTTTGAGACACAGCAAGCACAGTAGTAACCTGTTACACGGGACAGGGCGGCAGGCTCTCCTCACTGACTCGCCCCGGCAGAACATGTTATGTGGGGCGTGCCGGGGCGGGGCAGCAGACTGACCTCATTGACGCGGCTCTGGTGTTAAGTGTGTAGCGCTGCTAAGCTCCACCCCTCCATAACCCTGCCCCCATATGACCAAAGCTCCACCCCTGCCCCACCCCCACCCCATCGGGCCATGGAAAACTGGCCTTGCTTAAAGCTGGTCCCTGGTGCAAAAAAGGTTGGGGACCTCTGTGCTAGATGATAATATGACACAGCTAATTGCTAAGCGTTGGGGCCAATGGATGTAAATGCTGATATTTTTTTTTTGGTTCCTCGCCACCTAAATTCATTAAGCAGTAAATTCTGATCCCAAATGTATTTGCCAAACTTCACATCAGTGGTGTAGCAAAGTTAATTGTGCATATTCACTTCATTTAGTGTATTCACATAGCAATTAAGTGAACTGTCACAATGTGATTTCTGAACATAGTCTAGCGCAGGGGTCAGCAACCTATGGCTCTCTAGCCAGATGTGGCTCTTTTGATGATGCTTCTGGCTCTTTGACTGTAACGAGTGGTGCTCGCATGCAAGTATCATTCATTACAGTCTGCCGGCTAATCACCGGCAAGTGCTTTTGAAACAAAGCTCTCTCAGCACTTCCGGGTTGCTAGCCAATCTGGAGTTACTGACATCACCAGCTTCCGGG
>WMED01015892.1:0-13494 GCA_019650415.1 Pipa parva
TTGCCAGTATCCAGCCACTAGGGTCCAGACCTCAAACCTTTGTAGTGAATCTGACACAGAATTTCTACACCAGAACATTGATCAATGGATGGCCACTCATGCCATAACAAGAAACAATATAATCCACAAAGGATGGAAGTTGATATCTTCTTTTCTATTAAAGACCCATGTGTGTAGTGTAGGGGCATTACTGAGTGCTCCTGTAGGAAGGAAAAGAGGTAAAGAGTGTCATGAGTGGCACTATCTTAATGCTGGTATGGGCTGGGTTGACAGGATATTGAAAAAGCGAGCACTGCTATCAAGCAACCAACAGAAGACCAACAGAAATTTATCTGACCTATAACTGCTCTGCTTCTGCTTGAACAGCCTTCTGCTGTTACAGCTTAAATGGATCTGCAGCTGTGACTCTTCACAGCCAGCACCGCAGCTACAGCTAGCCAGCACCAAGTACATCTCTGCAGCTTTTGTCCAGGGTATCCCAAGAGAGCATCTATCTCTATGCTGCTTCAAGGGGACTGGGAGTCCAGTTCAGAGTTTGAAGAGTGATCCTGTGCTGTTACATTTCTACTGTTCCTGGTCTACATGAGTGATTTGTGTGAGCTTAATTCAGCTTCCATCAGTGGAGAGATAACCCGAGGGCCGCAACCTGGGAGGTCCCCCGCCACAAAGGCCACACCCTTTGTGGGGGTTTAGGGTGAAGACCGGGACCTCTTTAGATTCCATGCCTCAGAGTTAACCCACACCAACTTCCACTGTGGTTCGCTATCCCCAAGGTCATGATTGTTTCTGTTTCCAGTCACACCTTGTTCATGCACTTGCTTACATTACACCTTAGTACTTTCACAGATGTACCACCTTTCACTTTTGACCCTCACATTAAGTACACCTTAGAGCTTCCAGAGGCATAACGGGCTCTGGGAACACTATAGTGCCTCTAGTGGTGACTCAGTCCTGTGGTATCCATGCTGTGATCCATGACATAGATTTTGCAATGCTTGCTATTACTAAATAGAGATTAAGTATTCTACAGTATGCTACTAATTATGTATCCATATGTGTCTACAATATAAATGTATGGTTTTTAATATGGTAAATATAATTCCCTGGATTCAGAAAATGTTAGAAAATACTCCAGCCAACCTAAAACTCTGGGTTTATTCATTGTAGCTGGAGTAGGGCAGCTTAACAAAGAATACAATGCAATGGGTAACATTAGACATAACTGTGGTGTTACTAACCAAGCTACTCCATAGTAACCAGTCAAGAACCCAAGTAGAGTGTTTGTTTGTGAAGCTAACTTATTTCACTGTGGGTTCCAGAAAATATATTTGAGACCTTCCAATGCTTAGGCTGTCTCTTTTTATTAATTAGTATTTTAATCAGTCAGAGCAACACCTGTGTGAAATACATTACAAGATGTTTGGCACTTGATTACATAGTGACAAGGAAATGAAGCACAAAAACCAGGAGCTGGTGACCTATAACCATCTGCTTATCACATCTTGCATTAAATGACAAGTGACAAGTGAGGATAAGGAGTGAAAGTTGAATAAATGGTCAACAACAGCAAATCCTAATGCATATTCTGTACATTCAGCATGCCTACATTCATGTTATTTGTTGTTTTGTGAAGCAAAATATATTACACAGCAGGTACATTCTAGCAGTTCATACATTAATTCCTTACACAGTTCCTATTTCAGTTGATTTCCACTTTTTGATCTAGAATTGGCAGTCTGACATTTGCAAAAGCAGATAAGAATTTATATTTCAGTGTTAGCTAAAATCCAAGAGAGAGAGGAATATCAGTATAGTGCAGTTGGCTCAGACGCCCCATTAAAAAATAGAAACTCATGCTGAAAAAATATGTAATATGTTATATTATATATATAATATGTAAACAAAGGGTATTTTCATTTATGGTTAGCTATTAGAACTTTTGAACTATTTTAAGATTAACTTGGTATACTTTAAATATGTAAAATTGTTCTTAAACTTGATTAGCTTGATGTACTGTTTCAAAATTAGTCGGTTATTATATTGAAAATATTTTTGCTTTATCTGTTCAAAGCCAATAATTTAAAAACTGCTCTTTAGTTCCTAGATGCTATTTATTGCCCATTTCACTTTCGCACTAGCCAGTCTAACCAGCAGCTGGATCAGTAATAGCGGTATATCTAACAATCAATCTGAACTGCAACTCAAACTCTGCTCTGCAGTTGACCTGTCACAACTGTAAGACAAGTTTGGACTGCAGCTCTGATTGGTCTCTAGGTATCAGAGATGAACCAATCAAAGAAAGGTTCAGATCTTGTTAGATTGAGTCACAATAGATAAGGACATACATATTTTTCTAATTAGCACTCATTGAAGTTCATATAGAAACCAGAAGTTTGTATTGAATTTTGAATGTTTGAACTGAGATTTGAAAATATATATTAGAAACACAGTCTGAAAATTTAGTCCCAGAAATACCATGTGTCTCTTTCACAATTTTAGCTTGATAGGGGACAGCATGAAGAGGTAGGGCTCCTTGCTATGTGCAGTTTGTGGGCCTGCATTTTAAAAACAAAGGATTGACATTTTTTTATGGAAATTCATAGACAATTGTAGAATAGTTAGGAAAAGGTTAATGGAGAGTGTGAAATAGGAAGTTTAAGCAGGGCTGAGCATTGCATTGTAACTTAAAAAAAATTGCATCTGCCTTTTCAAAGGTAATAATTAGGAGTATATTTGGAAGCTTAGACCTGCAAAAATCCTGAATCCAACTATCCTTTTCATGACATATTAGCAATAGCTCTTCAAACAGGATGCCCTAAGCACAGGCCTCTCGTATCTATAGAAAAATCCACGAAAAGGTAGGCGCAAAAAGCATTCTGATTCACTGTGCATGAGCAAAGTAGGCTCTGCAAGACTCATGCCATTTGTCATTTTCTGACAGGAGGAAGTCATCTCATGTAGTTTGTTTATGATTTTGTTACTTCCAAATACAGCCTAAGAAATATATGAAAACTGACAAATGGCTTAGGTTATATAAAAGCAAGTAAATCCAGTTCTTTATACATATGACTTTGAACACTCTGCAAGAGTCATAAAGAACATACATTACATAAATGTTTCTTTTTTTAATTTGTATTCTTTTCAAATTTTACAAACAAGAAGAACTAGCCACCACTACCTAGTCAGTGCTGGGAGTTAGAAACATCAGCAAGGATCCATTTATTTTAATGACAAATAGGTTTTGAATAGATTAGGCAAATATAGTGCAAACTGGAAAGTAAAGTGACACTTTGATGAATATGTCCCTGAGTCTCAATTTTATACACAGTGTGGTAGTTAATGTCTAAAGGAGAACACTGTAAATTATATGTTTGCTTACAGGGAGTCAAGGAGCAGAGAGAGACTGAGAGAAAGGCTGTCCCCTCTGGGGAGAGAGGAAGAGAATTCTGGGAGTAGAATTTAGAATTGACTGGAGTGGGGAGAGGTGGGAAGCTAGAAGGAAAGATAGAAGAACATTGCAGTAGTCCAAGTGGGATAGGACAAGAGTATAAATGAGGGTGAGGGTGTTAGCAGTGGAGTGAGAGGGAAAGGGGCAGAACATGGCAATATTGTGAAGGAAAATTCAACAGGTTTTAGCAATGGTAAAGATGTGTTTAGAGAAGGAAAGAGCAGAGTCAAAAGTCACCTCAAGACAACGTACGAAGGTTACACCATCACACCATCAACTAGAAAGGCAAAGTTAGGAGTGGGTCCAGGTTTGGGTGGAAAGATAATCAATTCTGTTTTAGCGAGATTTAATTTGAGCTGGAGCTTGGTCATCCACGAGTAGATTGCCAGGAGAAAGATAGAAATTTTAATCTGTATTTCAGGTGTTAGCACAAGAACGGATAAATAAATTTGGGTATCATCTGCATACAAGTGATACTGAAGACCAGATGAATTGATGATATCACCCAAGGAAAGAATGTACAGGAAGAACAGGAGGGGGCAAAGGACGGAGCCTTGGATCACCTCTACCTTAAGGGGGTAATTCACCAAACAGCAAACTTACCCTCTGGATCATTCGCATCAGTAGTACGCATACCCGGTTATGCGTTCACTGATGTCCTGCACACGGACATCCGCGAACGCTTTAAAGGGATTCCAGTCTCGGCGAAGCTTGTAAAGCTCTACTCGTGACGCCTCGTGAGACTGGAATCCCTTTAAAGCGTTCGCGTGCAGGACATCAGCGAGCACATAATCGGGTATGCGTAATGATGCGAAGAATCCGGAGGGTAAGTTTGCTGTTTGGTGAATTACCCCCTGAGTGGGACAGGAGAGGAGACATCATGGGAGACAAAAAAGGAATGATCAGAAAGATAGGAAGCCAGACAAGATGCAGCTTTATTATGAACACCAAGCACATGGAGAATTTCAATAAGAAGGGAGTGACTGATAGTATCAAATGCAGAGAATGGGTCTAGGAGAATTAGAACAGAAAAGTGGCAACCTGGAGATCATTTACAAGTTTACACAGAGCAGTCTCCGTAGAGATGTAGACAGTTAGTAAGGTGGGTACAGGAAAGGTGTTCTAGAAGTTTATGATAAGATAAAAAACCTTACTCCTCTATTGGGGAATTGTTATACAGACATGTAAAACAAAAAAAAGTCACCACATAATGAAGCTGAGTAAAATTTATTTCTATATAATGACATTTCTGCTATTCTTAATGAACTGAAAAGTGCCACTAATATTGCAGACAGTACCCTGAACCATGACACTCTAAAACTGCTATACTGCTACAAAAAAAAAGAATTGTGACTTATTTTCAGTAGATGCTGCTGGCATAGATAAACAATATTTATATCTTCTTATAATTCAGATAACTTGATTTCAGTTAGAGGTAAAGACTGTTTATCGCAAAAAAAAAAAAAAAAAAATTAGTGTTAGTATGGCAAACTGCTATGTGTTATTGCATCTGGCATTTTTCTTCTTAAGTATTTTGAAGACAGGTACTGATGAGTTTCCAACATTTTACAGATCAATCAGCCGAAAATTATATTCTATCTTTTTTTTTATCACAGTAAACCTAAAGTAGAATCTGGCTTTTGGAGATAGCATCAGTAACTTCCTCCCCCTCATCTCATCCATGGAATAAGGTTTACAGCTGTTAGTAGTTTTATCACATATTTTTCATCATCCAAAATATTACTAATGTTAGTAACAGGGATTTAACTCCCACTCGTGGCTACTTTTAACAGAAAATTGTGATCACAAGTAGTCTGTTTTCCAGGTGTCCTTTTATTGACCCAAATTTGAGTCATAGCTTTGTCTTTAGCCAGGTGGCTTGCCTTGTTTAGAGAACCCCATGAGAAATCTCTTTGAAATTATACTTGGCAGGTAAAGTGTGAGGTGGAATGATTACAATCTGCAAATGTATTTTCTTATTCTGGGAAAAATGGTGTGTTCATTATGTACCATCTGTATTGGTATGTGATATTGTATTTCAATTTCTTTACTTGAAAAGTTTCACACTACATTCATTGATTTACAGAGTTGTGCATATCTGAAAATATTGATTGTTCAGTAGACATTTGTGTCCATAAAAGTATTGGTTTCGGATAGCTTCTCATGTTCCAAAACCAATATGCTGTGATAGCAATGAAATCCTGAGCTTTTCCTTCCTTCCCCAAACAGACAGGAAAACCCATAAATGTGATCTCTGAATAAACTGAAAATTCTTGACAAGAACTCCTTTAATCTATATTTTTAAAGCATATGTATATATAGTATAATAGAGTGGTTGTATTAGTCCACAGTTGCAAAGAAATGAGTATTGCAATACTTGGTGATAGCTTTTTGTTGGACTAACAGTCAGTGTAGATTGAACTGTTAGTCCAATAAAAAAGGTATCACCAAGTATTGCAATACTCATTTTTCTGCATCTGTGGGCTAACACAACCTCTATACCCTAACTTATATATATTGCTGCTTTTGATGTTGTACTAGCTTTGGATGTGTACATATGTATGTATGTATCTCCATTCCTGAAAGGCATTTCAATCAATCCTTTGGCAGTTAATGCAGAAAAGCATGGCTTCTATGATGAAGGATTTGCATGGTCATTTAGAATGTGGCTAGTGGGTTGCCATAGCATTGGGGGCTGGTGGTATCATGTGTCATAGCCTTCTATATTTAGTTAAGGGCACAAAATGGTGCTGGGCTAAAGTGTACTTGCCACCTCAAACCTCTAATACTAATTTAGGTTCTACTAATGAAATAAAGTTTTTTAAATTATATATACTATGTATTAAAAAAATGTACCTTTATACAGCGTTTCTCTCTGTCAGCTTCCCTGTCAGTCTGCCTTTTCTTTCTCGAGTTGGGTTGGGTGGGGCTAAATGATGACTGACAGTATAGCTCAGATCCCTGCTAGATTGTGATTTAAGGGATCTGATTGGAGGAACTATAATGTCAATCATCATTTAGGCCTGTAAAACCCGACTCGAGAAAGAAAAGGCTGGCTGACAGGGAAGGTGACAGAGAGAAATGCTGTATAAAGGTACATTTTTTAAAATACATATATATATTAAAAAAAGTTTATTTCCTTAGTAGAACCTAATTTAGTATTAGTTTTGAGGTGTCAGATGCACTATAAGATATGCTAAGCCTAACATCCTAAGGCTATACATTTTCCAAAGGTTCATTAAAAGACTCCTTTATTTTTTAGCATCCAATTTAGGACCCAAGTAAAATTATATTCTGCTCTAAAGAAGAAAAGCTTCAGCCTTTTTGGCCTGGGATGTAGGAAAATTCATCTCTATCATTTCTGCTCTTAGGCCAGGCCAGATCCTGTAATAGTTGACTAGTTGTGTAGTGGGGTACAGCACACTCTACTCTTCTAGATACTCTCATTAGGGATTAAAGCTTATAAGACATAGGATAGATTGCTTTGGATGCATAAAGTATTGCCCTGGAAATCTCACCCAAGAGGAGTTGGGAACTTAGCTAAAACTTTTCAGCAGCAAATGTTTAGAACACTGAGCCACTGGAGAAACTACTGAGAATGTGAACTGTGGGTAACAATTAATTGCCATTGTGCTGTCTTTGCTACTGCAGTCTTCCTTATTAACTGCAGAAACCAAAGTGCCTTCTTTTGTTAAATATATAACTATTACATTTTAAGAAAAGAGCCACTAGAATCCTGGATACTTTAAATAGCTAAAAGTGCATTACACATCAGTCCACCAGTATCTTCATAGAGTACCTATTAAAATGTAAGCTGGGCCTGCACCGTGACATTGCAATGAGTTCTCCTGTATATGGAAATGTAACTTTAATGGGATTAGAGAGGCACTATTGGTGATAGCATAGTTATCTTTATATTTATGTGTATTTGGATGTACAGTTTTGAGGCTCCAAAATTTGCTAAGATAGCCCTGACAAATATTACTTTTTATTTTCAAAGTATTTTTTAACTATTGCATTGAACATTTTTTTCAATTCAATAATGATTTCTCTTTTAGAAAAAACAACTCGGTTTTCACCCTATTTTCCCCTATATTTAATCAGAATGCAGAGCCATGGAAAATGTTAAGGCATTCAGTCAAATGTCAGACATATTGTGCATGAGAGTAGAGATGAGGGCCAAGATTTTTATGAATCCTTGGAGCATTTTAAAGATTTCCAGAGGAAAACCTCATTCACTAAGCTTTTGAAAGACCATTTATTTGAGTACCTCATTCAGTACATTTTGTATATAAGGACAAAAAAATATACATTATGTTGAGATTCCAGATGTGGTCAAAAATGTGATTGACTCTTTTAAGTCTAAAATATAATATCCTCATGGTAACCAGTTAACTTGTAAGAGTTGGCTCATTCTTTCATGTCATAGTGTTCTCAGTTCATTTTGGTTTAATAAACTCTTAACAAGCTTTCCACACAATAACGTTCCTTGACATTTCAGTTTTGCAAATCCTGTACATGTACAGTAAATACATTGTAGGAAACCCTGGCTCAGGCTCAGACATGTTCTGGGTTCTTGAAAGCAGTGGGAAAATGGAATTTTATCAGTGGTTTAAAACTGTGTACAATTCCCCTTCACAAATGCACACCCAACCCATCACTATATTTACTTCCTAGAGAAAATGTATCGCTGTCAGAGCCCCACAGTTTTATCTAACATGGCTGCAATGCCCTGGAATCAGTGTTTATAATAAGCATAAATTAAATACATTTCTGACATTAACATGAGATTTTTGGAGAATTTTGAATATTAATAGCAAGAAATTAAAGCTTGCAGTTTGGTTTCAGGACAATGAGGATACTGTATACATGAGAAACTGCTGATGTTATATTAAGAATAAAATCTTTGCTGACTGATTTCCATCTGATCATGACAAATCCCATTATAGTGCTGGGAGTTATAACTCCATGCACCCCACTGTTATCTTGACAATTCCACCCTCTCAGAGTTCCAGCCATTTATATAAAGAAAGGGTAATAAGCAGGTCTCGGAGAAAGCAGAGAGCAACTGGCAACATCCAACAAGCAAGAATGAAGTTAAGTTATATTATTAACAGGATATATTTTACTGTCTTTGATATTTAGATCACAGTATATGGAAATATTTTTGCAAATAAATAATTCTGCTCCCAGTGGAGAGCTTCTGTGTAGGGTGTGCTGTGTAGGGTGTGCTGTGTAGGGTGTGCTGTGTAGGGTGTGCTGTGTAGGATGCACTAGAAATGTACCACAGTAAGAGCAGGGTTAGGAGGCTGCTTAAATGCACCACAAATGAATTAGAAAGGTGTAATCCCATCATGGTGGACATTCCCCACTAGTTAGGTCTGAACCTGAAAGTGTAGAGACGCTCATATGGATATCTAATAGGAAGCAGTGTCAGTCTGCAAGTGTCTATTAGGAAATGATTGTACTGCAAACATGAATATTGCTAAAATACTGTTAACTGTATGAGAACCGGAATGAGTAATATTGGCACACTGCTTTGTTCCCATTAACCTTTTTAGAATTACTGGTGCCCAACTGCGTCCATTGTTCTCCAAGCCAGCAAGTAGGAGACCATTAAGGTAAGTGAGAAGTTGGGACTGGGGACCATGCAGAATATATGTCAAGCAGCACTGCATTGTCCTTTTGAAAGTCCACCATAAATTCTGGATGCTGCAATGTCTTCCATTAGAACACTTGATTCACTAAAACTGGAATTCCATGTCAGTAAAACACATTCTTTCTATTACAAAAATAAATGAATAACAAAAACTGAGAACAATCTAAAACTTTAATACATGTTTTAGATTAAATTGAAAAAAAAACAACATATGCTATACAGATGTAGATATTTTATTACTCCACACCTGGAATGGTTGTGAGCATACTGGAAAAATGACTTCAAGAAAAATTCATGTCCTAATAAATGAAAATGAGCTTTATTTGAGCATTTGCAAGAACTACTCATATTTATACAAATTCAGCTGTAACTGATTACAAGACATGTACAAACTGTCATATCAGTAACAACAGTCATATCAGCTAAACATTTCTGTTTCTAAGTAAAATCACAGCAACTGCTTTGGTCCATGAGACACAGACACCTAATTCTTGAATTCATTTGCTGTGGAACTGAAGCTTACTTTAAAGTATTCCCCACCCTACACATATTTCTTCCTGGAATGATGCTCTAGGGCATGGTGTTCTTTTGGTTGGGTGCAGCTGAGATATTTTTATTGGAGATTATGTTAAAAAAATAGACATATACAAAATGTACTTTTGATGTCCTTCAGGGGACATGTGAGTTATCATAGGTAATGCTAGAGTGAGCTCTGCCAGTTTTATCCAATAGTTCTTGATTAGTTCTCTTAAGAATAGATCTCCTCATATATATTGAAGAATTGGCTGGCAGCAATCACACACATATGAGCATTAGAAGTAAAACTACAGACTTGCAGCCTAATTCACCATTGTGCGAAGTGAGCTGCGAAGCCTTTCGGCTCACTTCACAAATGTTATTATGCGCCTGCTGATGTCCTGCATGCGGACATTGGCGAGTGCATTAAAGGGATTCCAGTCCCGGTGAGGAGACTTGAGTGCTCTCGCAGAGACTGAAATTCCTTTAATGCGCTCGATGATGTCTGCGTGCAGGACATCAGCGGGCGCATAACACCATGTGCAAAGTGAGCCGAAGGCTTCGCAGCTCACTTCGCACAATGGTGAATTAGGCTGTTGGTCTTTGTATGTATAAGATCATCACATTATATATTACTATGGTGGATAGTTCTGCTAATGGTATTATCAAACAAGACAATTCTAGAGTGTGTTATTATAGTACCTGAGACTCTGATAAGGCAATGTATCAACAGGGACAATCCTGTACTGCAACCACTTAGCAGTTACTAGTACAGAGGAGTTAAAAAATTAAAAGCCAACCTCTAATTGGTTTTTATAGGTTCTTAGATCTATGTAAATGATTGCCCCTGTAGACACATTTCACTTTAACCTGGAAGTCCTTATAGATGATCACACACTAGTTTCAGCATTTTTTCATCAGTGACACGAAAGCAAAGAGAACCTTCCTGTCAATCTCTCTCCTATTTCTGTCTCCGGTTTGGTTTTAACTCCTAACCTTTCTAGCCCTTTTCCCTACCACTGCACTGTGGTGATTACATTTTGCCTCTTGGTTTTCCTGTGTTGTCTGTTTGGTTTCTCAGATCTGTTCTGTGTATCACAGCTGTTCTTGCTTCCACAAGTGTAAGTGTTGCTCCTAATGGGACTCATCCCTCCAAGTTTTCCTATTTAAGCTTGAACAGATCAGTCTGTGATGGCCTGTTATAGGTCTTGGCTGTTTAGGTCCTGGTATTGTTCTTCTCTGGTCTGCCTGGGGAGTATTTTACCATTCTGAGCCTGATCCTAGCATATTTTTCTGTGCATACTTCTACCCTGTTTCTCTGTACTTTCCAGCATATACCTGTGTCCTGCTTTCCAGCATATACATGTGTCCTGTGCCTGTCTGATCTCCAGCCTCTTCTGTTTAGATATGTCTGGCACCCTACCACATCTGTATATCTGTTGTTTTCCCTGGGTTGGGTTGCCGCATGTGACGCTTCCTCTTTTATGAACAAGACACTTCCACTAGTTTATGAACGAGAAGAACATTAGTAAGAGGGGATGGCCTAACACTGCCTCTAAACAGTAAAACACAACAGTCGCCTTGTGACAAACAGGAGCTCTGCCATTAACCCTGTAGAAAAGAGCTCTGTAAGTCCACAACCATCATAAGTCCATTTATATTGATTCCAGTTTCCTAAAAAACATCCAAGCTTGGATCCAAGATATTCCTCCAGGGTGAGCAACTGCTTTGGGGTGCATCACAGCAGGATGGGGAAAAAAAAAAAGCAGATTCAAGTGAATTTCTTATGCTGCAGATATTACCCCCAAATGATATTTACAAGTAAGAAATATGACAAATTGTTAATAGAAAAATAAAGCACTGATAACACTATATATTGCTACAAAGTGGCTCATGAAATGGCACATTGCAAGGCTAACTATTTCAGTAATAAATCTACAAAATGAACTTTTTTTCCAGGACTCAATTTGAATATGACCTATATTATCTAGTGTTCTCCCGTGGTTCTATTGATCAATGATTGTCCTTTAGGAAAGAATAAAATTGGTACAGCATGTGAACTGATTAAAATTTCATTAGATTCATTTCAAAAATTCATTTGCATATTTATCCTCATTTATGTGGCTCTCTTGTTTGTACATGTTTTCCCTGCTATTTCTTATGTTTAATGAATCATTCATCAAAAGCAGAACATTTTTATGGAGCCGCTTTTCATGGATTTGGAAAAGAAAGCAATAAATATGATTTACCCCAAAATAGTATACTGCGGAGTCGAAATAATGCATAAAAGCAATTTCTAATACATCACAAAGTTAATATTTAAACTGGTTTACTACTGCTAAATAATACCAAATGGATTAAATGTTAAAAAATAATCTCATCAAATGTTTATATAAATGTTGCTTCCTGTGAAATTCCAATAATTTATGTATTACATTATGCCATAAATTGGCAAGAGCCACAATGAGGGGATAAAATAACAAATTTCAATAAGAAAGCTTCAGCGACTAGAGTCTAAAGGTACTGCGTACTAAACAGACCCAACAGAGAGATTATTTATACAGTCATAATTTACTGCAGTACAGGAGTCAACCATACACAACTGTTGCCCTTTTATATATAATTCATTTTAAGACAAAATGTGCTACTCATGTTTATAATTGCTAAAATAGAAGAAACTAAAATGAAGATCATATTCCTATCAGCAAAAGCAATGTGCTGCATACATAGGACTGAATAAAAAAATAGGGAAAAATTCATAAGAAAAGGGGATAAAGTGGCAGAAATAAATATGTATGATGGGGTTATTGGTAAAGAATTTAAAGCACATGAGAAGGGGGTAACATGAAAACTGATCTGGTTATTCACTAAAGACCGAATTATTGCATAAAGGTGTGAATTTGCCAGCTCAAGTCAGTTGCAGTAGACTGCTACTGTCGCAGTCCCGACTTTACTAGGGAAAATTGACACAGTCGCAACTTTAAAAATTGTCGTGGTCACGATTTTACAATGGGGAAATTGTCACGGTTGCAGATTTGTTATGGGAATCCGCTGTTTGCGAATTCAACATTCTAGTTCGCACCTTAGTGAATAACCCTCTGACATGGGAAAAAAGTATTATATTGATGAAGGGATCTGCAAGACTGGATGCATAGAGAGTAATTTCCAGTATTGTCATGCTTGATATTATTGATTAATAATATAATCTCATCTGCATTGTTATTTAGTAATGGGGTAAGTACATTTTTGCTGAATGCTACAGTACCTCAGTTGGTAAAAAAAACAATGTTCTTACATTTTGAATACAGGAATTATAGTCACATATTTATGATCCTAAAAATGTGACACCCACCAATCAACACCATATATGGGTGCTCCTATTGGTTACAAAAAAAGTAGACAGCCATAATAGCTTTTCTGGTGGCGCTAGGATGTTTGGTGACAGCCATAAGAAGCATGACACACAAGCAATATAAGGAGTTTAAACTTTTTTACACTGACATAATTGCAGGGTATAGAATAGTGTTTCAGTGGTTAAATAATGTAGCACCGAGTTAGCCATAGATATAAGCAGAGACAAGTCGAGTATAGGTGATGCTTTTTATTGGCTCACTGAATAGATGGTAAATGCAAGCTTTCCAGACTACTTAGGTCTCTTCTTCAGGCATGGTGGTTAGTGATGAGCGATGATGACAATAATCATTATCGGACTGATAATCGATTTTTGAAATCTTCGGATCGATAATCGGTATCCGATAACGATTATCGTAATTACAATCTGTGCCTCTCTCTCTCTCTTGGCGTCTGCCCAGTACTGCTGGGAGTTACAAATGAAACAACTGTTGGACATGTGGAGGTTGGATACTTTGTT
>WMED01015893.1:0-13494 GCA_019650415.1 Pipa parva
TATTCTGTTTTTATTTACAATTTACACAACGTGCCAACTTTTCTGGTTTTGGGGTTTGTATATCATTTGTGCACGTACAAATGATTTCGTTTCTGTCACAAATGATGTAAAATCATGAGAGCGAATGAATATGTGATGCGCTATAATGAACAGTAATTACAAATTGTTATAAACAATTTAATACTTTCAATTGCACTCAGTAGATCTGTTAACTGCATTTAAGTGTCTAAACAAGTTAGAATTCCATCTAGAGGACATATTTATAAATGATTTATAAAAGATCTCTGCAAGATAAGGGTACCCAAAACCAATACAACATATGTAAAAAAGTGTGCTGTAAAAATTATGAGCAACATCAGAGCAGCAGCAGCAGCAGCAGAAAATGAGTTAATAAAACAAGCTTTTCAAGCTAACAAACCAGACACCAACAACATATTCAAACAGCCAAAACCAGCTATAAATACCTAATTAAAAGCCAAGAGCAAAGGGGTTAAACAAAAAACAACAATCTCTGTGTAGATCTTGGTGCAGCAGAGGATGTCTAGGACCTTGCACCACCTGCCACTGTTCTATCTACAGTAGTTCCTCCCCTGCTTAAGATTCCACAGCCTCCTCCATGCTCTGGGTGTTTAGGGGACATGCCAAAGGGGTGAATTCTCAACTTAGCCTTAACTTTTCCATAAGAAATCACAGTTCATGCCTGGTTCGAGGGGGGGGGGGGAACTGTTTTTACTAAAATTGTCTAAAATAATAAAAAGAAAAAACAGTGGAAAATAGAACTTTTTGAAAGGTCTTAGGGCAAAATAGGGAAGCTGAAGGTGTTACGATACATAACAATTGGAAGCCATGGAAATATTGCAGTGGAAATCATTATATTTTCAGTAAATGTATTTTCGCTATATTTATTAAGGTGGAAAATAAATAAGAATGATAAAAAAAAATAATATTATCAAGAAGTTTTACCAGTCTTTTCTTTTCCTTTTTTTAGTAAAATGTTTCTAGTTTTGTTTTTCAGTCACTTCTTGCGTCAAACAACAATCATACTGGGGGGGGACTATTCATTAAAGTCCGAATGGTTGCGTATAGGTGTGAATTCGCCAGATAAAGACAGTCGCATCTTTATAATGAGAATATTGTCACAGTCGCGACTTTATTATGGGAAAATTGTTGCAATCTTAACGATAAAAAATTGTTGCGACTTTACAATAAGGAAATTGTAGCGGACTTACTATACGGGAATCCACTGTTTGCGAATTTGACTGTCGAATTCGCACCTTAGTGAAAACTATTGCACAAACTGTAGAAATAGATTAAATGACAAAGCATAGGTTGAAATGAATAATGTGCCGTGTATAGGTAAAATCATCTTCAGATATATGGCCCCTGCTATTTAGAGCGTTTTAATATTTGCTAGAAATGCTTTTAGCATCGCTTTACCCATGTGTTATTGAAGTAAAGCGCATTAGCTTCTGTTGCTATAAAGTACATGGAAATATCTACAGGGGATGCAAAATATATATGCTTTTAGAATCTTTATATTACATCTAAATAAATGGGATGGTTGATCTGTTAACATTGAAATTATCATTAATTAATGAGTTATGAAAAATGCAGCATCCTACCACGTCTAATTACATAAAATATATTTTCATTTGTGTTTCATTAGTTTAACAAAACAAGAAGTGGAGACCATTTTCCATTAGAATAAGCATTAGATGATTTCCTGATTTGCAATGTTAGAGCATACTACACAATCATTATTATACTGCATCTATTAAGGTTCATAAATGACATCTATCAGCTATACAGCTCTTCGATTAGCTGGTTATAATGAACTGCAAATAACAGGCACCTATGAAATAATCCATCTACAGCAATGTCAAAAGCATCAAGCTAACCAAAATGCCATTTCCATACATGGGTGTATATTTATAGCACCTGAGAGGGAGCGGAAAATTATCTTCAAATCTCTCAATAAAAAGTTTATAAAACACCCACCAATGAATTTAGTGGTAGATTTTTTTTACGAGTGTGTTTTCTCCTCTCTAAAATAAATATGCTCTGGGGAGCACATAAAACATTTCAGTAATTCTAAATTGAATAGGAGATGGGTTTTTGTGCTGCCTATAGGATAAGATAAATAAGATCTAATAAGCATTCTATAAATGCATGAGCAGCAAGTACTTCAGTCAGCAAGAGAGGGTTACTATACGCTCAGATTTTGAAATTTCTTTAATATTAATATACATCCATAAATGTATGTTTGATGAAATATTTATATTTTAAAAATTAAATAATTCAAAATAACCTATCCAGATGGAAAGGTATAATCTGCCCTTGGAGGGACTCACTGATTTCTTTATTGTAATGTTTGTATACATTGCTATCCTAATTAACTATAAAGCTATTGACTTGTTATGTCAAGGGGTAATTCCCATGGGGGAGATACTCATGATTACACTTTTAGGGGGTAATTCAGCAAAATCTGAAGTCACCTCGCGTTTATTTGATTCACCTCGTCGAGACTGGAATAGCTTTAAAGCGTTCGCTGATGTCCAATATTCCATTTTCGGTGAGGTTAATCGAATGATCACGAGGTGACTTCGGACTTTGCTAAATTACTCCCTTAAGCTCCAGTGCTGCAACCAGTTCTTGGTATTTCTAATGTCTTTTTGACAGGCACCATGATCCTCTTCACTTCCTCTTTATGTGAGTTTCACCAAACAGATCAAGCGCAATAGCAGAATTGTGATGTTAAACTGCTACTGCGCTTTCTCTATTCGACTGACAGGAAGAGGAAGTGAAGAGGATTGTGGCCCCTGTCAAGACAACAAAACATGGATAGAGCACAGAGAGCAGGGTCAGCACTGGAGCCTAAAAGTGTTATCAGTGAGTATCTCCACTATGCGAAAATATTCTATCTGGCTGTTTGTGGTGGGCACAACAATCTATTATCTAATATCAATACTACCCCAAAATATGCTATTATAAGACCCATATCCCATAGGTTATTATCTGAGGCTATTTAAGTGGCATGTTTTTCCTTTACAGTTATAGACCAGGAGACTAAAATCACAGGGAATCTAATTCTAACTATTCCCACTGAGGCAGGTGATAGATGTCTAATGTCGATAATGAAATAAAGGGGAACTAACTGGTGGGGTAAAATTACTAAAGGCACTCATATTATAGCATTACCAACAGTTATATTAAACTGGTTACTGCAGGGTCTGACTTACAGATCTCAAGAAATGTTTTATTTGTTTAGTATCTTAATAAAGGGTCTGAGTCTTTGCAATAAATAAATATAGTTTGAATATGAGTTGAAATATGTCTGACGCTGCACTCCAGTTAAACATTACAGAGGGTGCAACTGCATTAGATTATAGATCAGTATACATAGCAGTTAGAACAATTTTTAAACTCTGGTAAGATTTGAAATGGTCCTGCTGACGCAAATTAGATTTACAAGACCCATTGAGAGAGGTGTCATTTAATTTATTGACGTCAAAGATGATGATACAACCCTACAGAAAAATGCTCAAAGTCTTGAGGTTAAAAATGCTTGTTTAAGCAATGTGCTGCATTGTACATATTGAAAACAACTTCATATTTTGCCTGAAAACAGGAGAATTTGTAAAACATGACAATACACAAGCCAGAGTTTGAGACAGAATCACAATCAAGAAACTAATGAGACAACAAGTAGCAAGTAGACCATAAAAATACTCTTTCCGGGAAAGATAAAGTAAGGTAACAGGAAAAAAATCAGATCAGAGTAAAGGCCTCCAGCATCAGAAATAATGTTGGTTGGCCACACGTCAATGCTTGCTAATGCAATGGATGTGGGTAGTTTGTTGAAGCCAGGGTCGTTCTGGGTTTTTTAAATAAAACTGATTGTCTTAAGGGCCCTTAACAATCACGTACCGTTTGGTTGTTATTCTAAAATAGAATAAGTACTTGCTGACAGTGACCTCTTGTGTATTTCATGTGGATATCCTGAAGATATTAGAATTACAAACAAAAACACGTAAAATGCACTTTAGAGTGTAGAGAGTTATATTGTGAAATAATAATGCTCATTAATGAAATCTTGTATGTAGTTTTTAAAATTTTTAACAATATTTAGTTACCTTTAATTTTTTACTTACAGATGTTTACAGAATGTAGAAATATATATAAAAAAAGCTACTAGCACAGTGTATTCAATACTACCCACTATTCTACATAACTGCTCACTAGCAGTGACATTTTCCCTGCGTCTAATTGTTTATTTTTGTGCTTGGTCATCTGCAGTCCAATCTATCATCAGCTAGGAACACCTTCCCTTAGTGGGCATAATGATGTTTAAGGACTTTCTGGCAACTAAGTGTATGTTATTCTCTATAAGGCATATTTTGATTGTAAAGTGGGCAGTCCCTTTGCCCATAAACTACACAGTTTATTATTTCAAGGAGCACTGATCAATGGCTCAATCAGTTTTTGACCATTGGCTTCACTGAAAAATTGCTCACCCATGTTTCTTCAATTATATTGTATAGTAGTTCTCCCAGCTGCATATCAGAAACGTTCTCAATTTTGCAAGCTCTCTACAATAGTCCATCAGTTTGCCTGCGCAGAGGTACTCTTATGGGGGAATTCACCATAGTGCGAAGTGAGCATCTTCGGCTCACTTCGTGCAGACTGTTATGCGCTCACTGATGTCCGCGTGCAGGACATCAGTGAGCGCATAACAGTCTGTGCAATGTGAACCAAAGGATCCGGAGCTCACTTCGCACTATGGTGGATATGGGAGCAATTTGTTAAACTTGAAAAGGCCCCTGTAGATCTCGGCTGTTTGATCCATAAAAATTGATCAATATTTTTTGATTGGTTTTAACAAATTGAAACTTTTCTATCGAGTTTTTCAGTTGAACTTTTCGATGGAAAGGTAGCCATACTACTAATGTAGAATCCGATCGAAAAATTCAATTGAAAAGTTTCTATCGGCAGAAAACGATCGGAGAATAACGATCAGTTTTTAACGATCAAACAGCTGAGATCTGCAGCAGATAAACTCAAAAAAAGGCTGAAATTGGCCTTTTCGAGTTTAATACATTAATGTGCGATTAAATTAAAAATGGGTAAATTTATGTATATTGTTTCTGTTAATAATTGTGATATCCTAAGTTTCTATATCCAACAAAGTTATCTCTCCTACATTCATAGTAAGTAACTAATATTAAAATAAGTAAGAGACCCAAGATATACAAATCGATGGATGTATAGAGAAATAGATTTTCCCAGCATATATATTTATCATAGCTATAGTGCTAATATAACTGCACACTTACATATATAACTCCTTTATACTAAGCCAATTGCTGTCACAAAGAGTTAAAAAAAAAATTTAGGGAATAAATAATAATTGCCGATTGTTTCCCTTAATTCGTTTTCTTGAGAACTGACATTTTCCTCTCCCTCCTCTTTCTGTTCTGCACGAGAAGAAAAAGCTGCCTGACTGCTATTGGTTAAGCAGTGTGCTGACCTTTTCGACACAAATTATGCAGGAGAGCAGGAAATTACAGAAGACTTGTGCTCAGTAGTAAGTAGTGGGGGGGGGGTACCTTTTCATGGAAAAGTGACCAGTACATGTCACATACACATTTCCTGGTGTGGGAGTTTATTCGTGATGCCTAATCAATCATTCTGTGTCACATGAAAGAACTACTGGGGAGAAACGCTTCTCACTAAGGTATAGTACTGCATATATAAAGATGTCATCTGACTATAGTTCCCCTTTAATGCATCATGTAAAGCCATATAAGTCTTTTAAGTCATTTACAGTAAAATCACCATTGTAATAGGTGCTGAGAAACACCTTCTTTGAGCTTATAGAAGCACTGTAATTTATTGATTGGTTGTTTGCTGTTTCATATACATAGTTCACGCTCATGCATTCTGCACATACATCAAATATTAATGATGTATTCTGTAAGGAATAGAATTAACATTTTTATGAATCATTACTTTTATATTTCCAATACAGAAAAGCAGAATTGCATTTTTTTTTTAAACTCCAGCAATGCTTTGATGTGGGGCTTGGTACCTTGAGAAAGCTTGTGTACTATGAAAAGTTCTAGAAATATGTACAATTTTAACTTAAACAATGTTACATTGGCACCACTTTCAATTCTAAGCCATATACTCCAGTTAAAGAATTCTGCAAAAGGTTAAAAAATCTGGGACTATTTTGCAAGCACAGAGAAGGTGAATCTAGTCAAACGTATCTTCAGGAAGTATAGATGTTCAGTTATAAATTATGTGGTGACACAACCTGGATTCAAACACTTCTAGACTAGTCCAAACAGGGAACTAAAGGCTAGTCATACATCTCTTAGAGGGTTGTCAAGGACAAAATTACAGTAGCAGAAATAGCAAGTGCTTTCTCAGAAATTGTCTAGATGGAATTTGGTTATTCTTAGTACAAGTGTTAACGGTGTATTTTACTAGGACAGTTATGGGAGACTAATGTTCATATTTATTTCATGGACTGCTGTTAAGATTCTGTCTTTCACGGACTTTGTCCTGCAGGCCTAAGTTTTTCCATTACATCCCTTCTGTTATTTTGCATGCATCTTTGTTTTCATCTCTTCTTTAAGCTCTAGATTATCAATTCATTTGTATTCCACTTTCTTTTTGGAAACAAGTAACAGTACGCACCTGTATGTGTAAGCTTTGCTTTTTTGCAATTGAAATGCTAGAAAGCCTGGCCACTCTAAGGGGTTATTGATTAAAGTGAAAATTCAATTGTTGAATTCTCAAAGAACAGATTCCCGTAGCAAATCTGCGAAATTAGTAAAGTCGCAAGCTCGCCAATATTCTTATAATGAAGTCACGACTATGACAATAACTTTCTATTGTGATTGTCTTTAACTGGCAAATTCATACTTTACCTGACAATTTGGCACTCGGTACCAAAAAGGTTCACCTCCACTGCCCTATGTGTTCCCTGTTTGGGGCTTGAACCTTTCTACAGTAGAAGGGTAATGGATTTCCTCACTCACTTTGGACTATAATGGAACTCCAATAAGAAGTGTGACAAATTAGGGAAACTAGATTGTAAGCTCCATGGGGCAGGGACTGAAGTGATTGATGAATCTCTGTAAAGTGCTGCGTAAAATAGTAGCGCTATATAAGAATGAATAAATAATAATAAAAGACAACCACAAAGCAAGCAATCCTTAACAGGAACTAGAAACTACGAGCAACAACTTGTCCAAGAACAGTTGCACAATTGCAGAACAAGGCAGGAAGTGAATAAAAAACGAGCATTAAGGAGTGTAGTTCACATTCATTTGCATTTAAATTTATGTATGTCTGCCCATATCCAAAATGCATTTAGGGGGTTAGCTTAATTGGATATTTTACTATTTTGCCCTATTTTAGTTTTTGTTTGACAAACAGATTAGAAATTACTTTATAAAAAATAAAGGAAAAAATATGATTCCATCTTTGTTTATTCCTTCTTATAATAGCTGTCTTACTATAGTGGAATAATAATAATAATAGTTAAGCATCTAATAGAATGAAGAGTGTTGTTATGATGCTACCAACCTCCCCCACTTTCTCATTATGGGAAGAGTTGCAGGAAGTGGAAGAGATACACAAGGAGAGCTTTGGGAGTGGAAATCTCTGATTACTATATAATTTAGTGATTCTTCTTATATTTAGAGGGAACCACCTGGGATGACTGTCTGGTGATGTAGTTGATCAGAAGAGTGGAGCAGAGATCTATCCCAATGAATTGGAGGTAGACTGTGGATTAGTCAACATAGTCTTTATACACAACAGTTTTTACACATTTTATGACTCCTGAAGAAGTTGCAGACTATATTTACTGAAGCCCTGCAATGGCACTTCCTAGAAGTCATATAGAGAGTGTACACATCATCAATGCATCATCAGTGGATAACATGCACACTCTCCATGTGACTTCTAGGAAATGCAGATGTGGGGCTTCAGTAGGAGCGTGGTCATCAAGGAATGTGCTACTCATAGGGATCTCCTGATTAGGAAACCACAGAGTTGCCGGTATTGTCGGAGTATGGGGTATGCAACACGGTACTGCTGTATAGCACTTGTTTACAGGTAAGAATTTTTTACTTTATTTTAGAATATTGATAGTAAATCATATTTACTTAAAGGTGTTAATTAGCATAAATAATCAAATGTATTTTTTAAAGTTTCAGCTAGACTGTTCCTTTAATACATGAAAGCTTTTATTTCACTTTTATTCCAGAAGCTGGGGGAGTGGGAATGCAGCAATATGTACTAGATTCAGCATGAATTGCTAGATTTCTCAATCCATCATTCAATAAACAGAATATAAAGAAAAATTTTATTTTCCAGGCACAAACACACAGCAGAGGCTTACAGGTAAAAAAAGCAACAAAAGGAGATTCACATTACTGTAATAAGAAAATCTGTGTGCAACAGTGGGTGTGCACATACTGGAAGTGGACTGGACAATCATTCAATACAAGAGTAGCTATTGGGGGAGGGTTGTCTGGGGCCATTGGGCAATCAGGATCAATTTTATATTTGTGGCATTGGTGGCCATGGGGAGGGGGATCGGTGGGGTCAGTGGTGGCTGTGGGGGGGTTGGGGTCGGTGGAGGACTTGTACTTACCCCCTCCAGCACAGATCATCAGCACTCTCCCTCATTAGGCTGTTGCTGCCACTGCAGCCGAATGACAAGAAGGAACCTGGAAGCGCTGATCACATGTGCTCCTGGATTCCTATTGGCTCCTGTGACCGATTGGGTCACAGGAGCCCACCCTAAACCATGGAGGGAGTCGGCCAGGACTCCCTCTGTGTTGAATCAAGCGCTCCACCGGCAAAAAAAAAAATCTGGTGGAGTGCAGGACCTATTTCAATCTAACAACATGTCTCTCATGTTGTTGGTGTTTAATGCACAGAGATGTGACAATGTGAGAGTTACATTGTAGGCATCGAATGGGTTAAACTTAGAAAAGCCGAAACGGCATTTCCGAGCTTAATAAATTTCGCCCTAATTTACAGCTCTGTGAGCCTGCGCTCCTGGTCTTATGAGAACTAAATAACACATCCGTGGGTTACGTTTATTTTCTCTGGCAATTCCTCATGTTAATTTGTGCCACCTGTTTTTAAATATATTTTCTGTACCCTCACTTATAAATTAAATCTCAAATTGCAAGCAATTTTTTGCTGAAGTAAAATATGTTTCTCTGTAAAGTTATTGTATAAGTTCTACTTGATTAATTTGGCCTTATTTTTAATTCACTTGCACAAGGCCACTTATGATTTGATTAATATGTTTGACTAATACTGGATTATACTTCATCATAGTCATTGTACATTGTCTAGTTACAGTATCTTCCTGTGGAATTGTTTAACTTAATGGTGCATGAGGCTTCTACAAAGAAAAATGTTTGCGGTAAATCGTGTTGATTTTATGTACAGTTTGTTTGATAGTGCTCACTGCAAATGTATGTTTCATTTAAAAAAAAAAATCAATGTAATGTTTTCAGTTCTGGAAAATTAATATCCAAAACTAATTATGTCAAATTCTACAACTGCATCTCTTCAAACCTTTGGTTTTACTCTGCTATGTAGACGCAGTTTTGTGTTTATTAGAGTGTAACTAAGAAAAAGTCATTCTAGTTTGGTTAAAAATGTAAAGAAATAAAAATATCTGCGCATGTAATGTCTACAACCCAGGTGTTTTTAACAGGAATTCTTTAAGACTTTTTTTTAAAAAACATAAAGATGACAGCAAGAAAATAGAGAAGAAATCAAAAGGGGTGAGGAAGAGGAAGTAAAAAAGAGGGAGACCAGAGAAACAAAGGGGTAACTACTACATTGTTAGACAGTTTTGTGTGAGGTATGTAGGTTTGCACAGATGAAGATCTCATCTTCCTCCTATCAGGATTTGGGGGAAGAAGAAGGTTCCAACAAATGTAATATAATCTGGAATTGGTAAAAATACATTGCCAATACTAATGTTCTCCATGTTTATTATATTATTATTTTAATGTTGCCTATATATAAGTGTGGAAGAAAATGATTATGGAAGTGGACAGCTACATACTGAAGGAACAAAGGTCAGTTAATGAGTGGATTAACTAGTAACTATGAAATAGCCAAATATTCTCATGCCGCTGAGACTGATTCCATGGAGGGTCAATAATTGCTACAATAATAGGAGTGCCACATAATATAAACAATACCTGATCTCCACATGTAACTACTACATTGTAAGATGCCAACTCATGTTTTCAATATAGACCTCCTGTTCTTCTGTGAGCAGCCACCAGTGAGAGGCTAATAACTGGAACCCAGAAGCAAAGAGATAAATCCAAGAGTCAGATATTGAATACAAAAGACCAGAATCATAAACAAAAGAGATAATAAAGCACAAGTTAAGGAACCAAAACAAAGTAAAAAAAATCAAACATACAGTGATTCAAATAGCCCATCAATTATGCCACCAGAAATGCATTGAAAAACAGGGTTGTATGGCTCTTAAAGGCAAGAAATGTGGCCTGTTGCAAGCATTGGTAGGCAAACCAATTCTATATACAGTTGTATACGTTTTTTGCTTTTTAGTCCAATGAGTACATCATTAGAGTTGCCTTAATTTGTATGGTTTAACCCATTTCTTTCTGTAATAGACAAGCTACCTCAGAAAGATACCAAGTTCTCTTTATAGTTCATGTTATATAATGTCATTTAATAATTAAATGTCACCAGCGTCAACAAGCAGCACTAAAGCTACAATCAATAAAATTAACATGTTTATAACTCAGATACTAAATAAAATAAATACCAGAAATGCTTATGTTTAAAAACTGTTTAGGAGTTTACTTTGTTCATTGTACCTTTGTACATTCTGTACAAATAATGATCTGTAGGATTTTTACCAGTTATACAAAATCTAAAGAAATATATTTTTAAAATTTATTGAAAATGATGGAGTCTACCCACAATATTATGAGTGAAGACCTATGTTTCTAATTTGAAATTTTGAAAATGAAATAATGCAAAAGTTTCAGTGTGAATTTAACCATTTAAACTAATTAAGACTTTGGGGGGAATTCACCATTGAGCGAAGTGAGCACTGAATCCTTCGGCTCACTGCGCACATGGTGTTATGCACTCGCTGATGCCCTGCACGTAGACATCAGCGAGCGCTTTAAAGGGATTCCAGTCTTGGCGAGGCAACTCTTTTGCTCTCGCCGGAACGGAAATCCCTTTAAGGCGCTCGCTGATGTCTGCGTGCAGGGCATCAGCGAGCGCATAACACCATGTGCGAAGTGAGCCGAAGGATTCGGAGCTCACTTCGATCAATGGTGAATTCCCCCCTTTATGTTTTGAGAAACATGGAATGAAGGAGATGGAAGAAAAGTTGCTGTTACTCTTAATGAAGATATAAACACTGACCAAATTGAATTATATAGAGGATAATGTACCCTTTTTTGTAATTTATAATGATATAAATAGACACCAAGGACTTTCATTAAGGTGGAGGCGGCAGCAAGGAACAAAAGACCCCAACTGATAAGTACATATAGGGCGAAATGAGTTGAAAATGATTTTTCGGACTTTTTCACCCATTTTTCACTGTGAAATCGTTTGAAAAGGACAAAAATTCAGTTTTCGACCTCCCCCCCTCGAACATTTTTGCATGATTTTAAGCCAAAAAATGGGCAAAAAATGAGGGAACAAAGGTCAAAAATATAACTTCTGACCTTTTTGAGGCTTCGAAGTGGAAAAAAATCGTTTTCGACTTTAGTAAATTTCGCCCGATTATCAGCTCCCGAGGTTCCCATACCCTTACTAGATACTTGAGCCCTTTTGTTCTCCTTTTATACTGGAAATGTAAAAGTAAAAATCAATGGATAGCATACATTTGTTTTTGTAGGGCCTTTTGTACATGTATCAATGAACACAGTACTTAAATCATTTCACTTAAGGTTTGTCATATATGTGCCACAGAGTCCCTCTCTTTAATTGAATTGATATATTGTCATTATTTCACCAGTATTAATAGGGTAAAAAAAAAAAAAAATCCTTTTTGCGTTGTCACATTTGCAGCGAAAAGATGCACAAATTTGCAGTTGATATTATGTCATGAACTGTGAGACAATTTGCCGTAATCACAGAAAATAATTTGCTGAATATCAAAAATGTCGATTGGTCAATTTTTAGTGAATTCATACATCCGATGGGAAGCTTTTCACATTGATAAATATGACCCTTTAGGAAAACCTGAACAGAACACTATGTTTATGTATCTAACTGGATAAATGATTTAAAGATCACAGGGAGACAAATCCCTTCTGAATCGAAACCATCTTAAAAAAAAAAAAAAAAAGAATGCTCAATAAACAGGAGTGTCTATAGAAAACCTTTGCAGAAAATTAGACAATAAACTAAGATTAAAAGGCATCATTGTAAAACACCTGTTTCTTGTGAAAGCATACAGATGTGAAATGCCATTGCTTTTTATTCTCAAACTGAAAAGCCAATGCCAGATTACTTTGTGTGTATATAAAGTCCAGCAGGCACTCCTTCTCTTACAGGGTTTTGTAAAGGAAATATAATTTTGTGTGCATTCATCCACTGCAAAGACAGATGGGAGCACAGCAGGTAAATAAACTGACATTCCCCTCTATGAATACTTTCAGAAGAAAGGTCAGAGATAAGGCATAGACTAAAGTGAATGCAAATGAGACAGACCGTCTGCTAATATATGATAGGAAGAAAAAAAACATATTCATTGCCTTTTTCTTATAGAAATTGTGTTCACAAAGCTATCAGCAAGCATCTGTTTCCTTCTATGTTCCTTGCTTTTTTTTCTACATTATTCATCCATTTAAATCCAAAAACCCAAAGGAGCATTTTGCAAGTTCTCTCCTACAGCCTCAATTTATAATGAATATGTTGCCACGATCATAAAGAAATATTCCTTTTTGCCTTAATTTGAAGCTGTTGTGCATTCAGTCATAGCCTGGCTGTCTAGCAGAAAACAGGACTTGGGTGTAAACAGGTTTCAAGTGTCAGATTAGATGTTAAAACAGAGAGGAGCTTTAAGTAATGTAATTCATCAGTGGAAAAAATAATTCAACAGTACTGCTCACATTCAGTGAAGTACTTCTTTGGGCTGAAATTTGGATGATTAGCATGGGAACTATAACTGACTAACTAGAATTTCATGTTTTAAAGAAATGTTCAGTAAGTACTCTTTGATACAATATGCGTTGTAGATTTTTCCAGCCTTTTATAGTTATTTCAACTGTTGCTTTGGTTGTCCATCTGCAGTATTATGACTCTTTCTCAAGAATGTCTTTGAAAATTATATTTGCACTTCCTCTACTACCTGCCAGAATATGATTTAAAATCCTCAACACAGACATGCATTTACAACACACAAAGGGGCATATTTACTAAAGTCGAATTGGATATCCCAAC
>WMED01015894.1:0-13494 GCA_019650415.1 Pipa parva
CCCCATGACCACCGACAGCCAATCAGAAGAGCCGTCGGCGGTCATGGGCGGGGCTTCAGCAGTGCGGCCCGAGCCACAACAAGGCGGTTAAAGAGCCGCACTTTGCCAACCACTGGCATACACCATTAGCTGTAAGTATTGTAACTGCCCATGGTAATTCATTAAGGATTAATTTTGACTTTCCTGAGACGCCGTTGTGTCAGTGACACAAGAATCCAACCAGGAAGTAAACACAGAAGGAGCTGTGTACTGCTACACAGATGGAATAATTAATTCCTTTCCTCACATAAAAGACTGACTAAGTATATTAGAAAAAAATGTATTATGCATTTACAACACACATTACTTTTTATTAATCAGGCTGGACTGTTCCTTTAAATAACTAAGAAACTTTTAGTGGTGGGGTTAGTGATTTGAGGCTCATTAGTACAAGGTTATTTAACTAGCTGTGAGTTTCTTTCTCTAAAAGCAACAGGCTCCCACATTTTTTTTGCACCTTGGAGGCTTCATATAAGACAGTTTTTGTTTTTTTTGAAAGGACTGGGTGGAGGTGGTTAGAGACTATTGTGGGGAAAAAAGGGATAAAATAAAAAAAAATGTATTTCTTTGCGGTGCAGTAGCAAGTAATGCTGGCCCCATACCGGTCCTCAGCCCAGACATTGGGTCTTGCTGTCCAAAAGACAGTGTCCCACAAAGCATTTTTTACCCAGTATGTGCCTTTGCCTTAAATTGCACCTGTCACCACAAAACACTAATACTAATTTAGGTTGTACTAATGAAATAAACGTTTTTGTGTGTATATATATATATATATATATTATTTATTTTAATTTTTTTTTTTAATGTACCTTTATACAGCATTTCTCTCTGTCATCTTCCCTGTCAGCCTGAATTTTCTTTCCTGGGCCGGGTGATGATGATTGGCATTACAGCTCTTCCAATCAGATCCCTGCTAGATCATGTTTTAAGGGATCTGATTGGAGGAGCTATAATGTCAATCATTCTTTTAGCTCCACCCACCCAACTCAGGAAAGAAAAGTCAGGAGGACAGGGAAGATTACAGAGACAAATACTGGATAAAGGTAAATTTTTAAAAAATATATATTTACAAAAATGTTTATTTCATTAGTTGAACCTAAATTAGTATTAGAGTTTTTGAGGTGACAGGTACATGTTAAACAAGCCAGCAGAGGCTGAACAGCAACTCGGTTTTTCAATCTGCCACTGAGATGATGGGCATTGTAGCTTAGAAACCTCAACAGTTTTCTTCTTTTTTCCTTGTTAGTATTTGAATTCATCTATAGGTCCAAAAATGTTCACATCTTCATCAAAGGCATGCTGCAGAAAGTAGCCCCAAAAAGCTTGATGTCTGCTGAACCCATGCACTCTATGGTATCACAGCTGTACATGATAACTGTCCAATGCTACTACTAGAGATGACGCTGCATTTAGAACAAGTCTTAATCATGTAATGTTAGACTTACTAGTTCAAGAGTATATAATTTAATATATGATTTTTGTTTCAAGTAGTGGATGTTTCAACTAGAAGATCTTCTCTTCTGGGTCTGGTGATCTAAAATAGCATTGAGTTTATTAGAAATGTTCTTTCAATGGAAACCTGTGGACAAATACCATGACTTTGTATTTCTTTAATATACCTTGCTAAAATGAATTTTGTTTTTTATTAAATCCATATGCAAAATGTTAAGAATTCTGTTTATAAAATAATTTTACATGAAAATACAGAAGAAGGATATCTTTTAAAACCACACAAGTACTTTTGTGTTCGGTATAGTCTCCTGGGAAGCAAAACCATAAAAACAGCCATTGTGGCTTAATTCAAAATAAAATAAAAAATCAGAAAGAAGAGGATATATTGGATCAGGGAAGTGTAGTTAAAGTTTAAAATGGGGAATATTTGGGATAGAACCTTTTTTAAATGTGTTTTAGTATATCTGTAGGAGCCCACATGGTTAACTCCTTTTTTAAATTATATTCAACTGAACAGCCAATACCTGAATCCTTATATAGTGATAGTATTTCAGATTACTTTTCACTCTGTTTACCATTACTTAACCAAAGACATGATACAAATAAACTTGAAGGGCCAGGAACAAAAAAAGTGGTATATGTAATGGTTATTATATCTAAAGACATTATATTGAAGAGTTTGTTATAGAGCAGTATATCCAAAGTAGTAATTAGCATAGTTTTATGAAAGGCTGATCTAGTACAGTATATTTGTGGTTTTTTATAAAAAGCAAAATTACACAGTTTATTTCTGGGTCTGTTTTAAATCCTTTCGGTGCATGAATTCCTCAAAGGGCACCATAAAACCCCTGGAACAATCACCATAAATCACATAAAGCTGGGGAAACGGTTCACCACAGCAGTGTTGTAACCCTTTATTGGTCCTTACTGTGTGATGGACATATTTATGTACCTTATATATTTTACTCAAAGGACATATTTATGGACCTTATTCATCCTGACATTTGGCCCAATATCTATATCAGTGGTTCTTAACCAGGGTTCTATCGAACCCTAGGGGTTTGGTGAGTCGGTCTCAGGGGTTCGGTGGAGCCTCCGCCCGGAGGTCAAGACACAGAGGTCAAGTGATTTATCACTAAAGAAGGGTTTGGTGAATGTGCATATGAAACTGGTGGGTTCGGTACCTCAAACAAGGTTAAGAACCACTGATCTATATGTTCTCATATATTTTAATATGGACTTTGAGACTCAGAATGAACTATACCTTTAAGGACTAACCTTAGTTCAGCAATATTGCTCAAACTATATAACCTTGACATTTAAGTAAGTGTTTTTTTGTCTGCATAGAGATAGATAGCAAGCAAACAGGTAGTCTTGCAATTCATTGTTTTTTTACAAAGTTATACTGTTCCTTTAAGACATTGTTGTTGTGAACACAGGTTTATGGATATAAACTTTGTCAAAATGCAACTTTGTCAACATTTCTTTAGTAAATCAACAAAGCCAAGCTAAATCTGAAGGATCAACATCTCACAAATAGAATTCTACCTAATATGCATTGGTAATTTTATGGCAAAGTAGTCAAATAACTCAAAGTAGAGTAAGCATACAAGAATATATCTAGCTGTACCAAAAAATGCAACTTGTGGCTTTCCAAATAAAACAACTCTTATATTAGCAGAACAACCTTCTAGTTATATTTTCTGAAGTACACACCTTCAGCTATCTAGGCATGCCAGGCTTGTCATTGTGGGACACAGATTTCCTAATGCAAACCCTCTAGAAAAGCAGTGGTTTCTGTCATCTGCCTGTAGAAATCATCAAAATACAGGATCAAAACAACATTTTCTTTTAAAACAAAAAAAAAAATACTACCCACAAGTTTATATTTTGTGAAAATAACTACAGCAAATGCCATGCTTCATGTGGGCACAGAATTCTGAATGCTCACTTTTTTTAAAAAAAAAAAGTGGTTTCTAACAGTTTGTGGAGAAAATCAAAATGCAAAACCAAAACTTTTCTTTGAAGGTTCAACATTAGAGCGACCAAAATCAGGGAAATGTCCTAGGGGTAATGTCTTCTGAGGAGAATTTATGGCAGTCACCCTTGAAATTCTTAAGGAGCCAGTAAAACAAATTTGTATTTCAATTGAATTTCGATGGGATTTTATTTTCAACTGACAGTTGTGCCATAGGAAATAATGGTTTACAGCAGATTGGGAGTGGCAAACAATTTTTTAGTTAAATCAAATTTAAAAAAGAAGCTTGTACTACTACCAAGTTATAATTAAAATGTTCTAGAAAAATAGTTGATTAAAAATTTGCATTTATCTTTGCACTTAGCAGTGTTTTTAATTCCATTTTAGATCGATATCAACAATCTTTTTCAATGGGAAAACTTAGATGACTGCGGCTAAATTGAAGGACCATCTCTATAGGGAATAATAGGTTTTCACCACCCTAAAAGAAGCAAACACTTTTCAGCAAAAATAATGGTATTATCGGGTGTTATAAATATTGATATCGCCAATATCTATATATTAGCCCTATCTCAAGCCCCTTCCTGCACTGCGCAGCCCCCACCCATTCTGTGCTTCCCCTGCAAGCCCCTTCCCACTTTGTGCTTCCCCCACAAGCTCCTCCCCACATTGTACTGCTACCAAAACTTCCTCCCACACTGTGCTTCCCTTACAAGCCCCTTCCCACACTGTGCTGCCCCCACAAGCTCCTTCCCAGATTGTGATGCCCCACAAACCCCCTCCCACACTCCTCCTATGACCTAACCTCTGAAGGAGAGGGGCGCTATTATAGTGATCGCCCCCCTCCTTTTCACTCTCCCTACCTACCTTTTCCATTTCCCAGCTGTCTGTGCTGTATAGCTTAGCGCTACAGCGTTTACTCTCCCCAGCAATTTTTAAACTTCCTGTCACTCATAGGAAGTGACATCATTGCTTGGGGAGGAACGCTGTATCACTCAGCTCTACAGCACAGACAGCCAGGTGACGGAGGAGGGAGGGAGGGAGAGGGAAAAGGGCATACCCAGCATATGAGACAACCCCAAAATTTTGAGAAGATTTTTAGGGGTTAAAAAGTCATCTTATACGCCGGAAAATACGGTAATGCCTCCAAAAGTGCGTACATATAGAAAGCACATACCAAACCAATTTAGTTCACACATAAAACTAAAAAAAAACCACAAGCCTTTTCAAAGCATAGTATTTTTGGTAAATTTAAAACATTTTGCAAAAATTAAGCACTTTTCTGACTCCCCTATTCAGAAATTGGCACTATTCTTCCAAAGCTATGCAGGATATGCATATATACACACGCGATCCCCTGCTTTCCTAGCAAATTGTAATGGCTCATTTAAGAAATTCATAATGTTTTAACATGACTGTTTGCCAAGGTGTATACATATGAATTTGAATGACTTTGCATTTTTTGGGGCCAGTATACCAAAATGACTTAAAGAATAACTGAAGTGCTATTATCACTCCTTTCTTTTATTGTTTACATTTTGCTTGTTTTTAACTTGATGGATTAAAATTTTGCTTTTACCCACTGGGAGTGCCGATTTTTCATATCTTGGATACCTGCACGGCTGATTCAGAGCACCCCAGCCTTCATTATCTTTTGACTTTCAGGATAGAGCGAATCTACACCAATTATCCTACAGTTTACAACTATGTTTACACAAAATCATAAGGATGGTCTTAGGTTAGACTAGGATGTACATATAAAAGGTCTGTGGTTGTAATAAATACTATTGTAAAATTTAAATCATGTAATTCATTGGTTACATATAAAAATAAAGTGTAGATAACGCAAATAGTAGAATCTGAATATGTTCAGGATTTTCAACTATGTTTTCAGATTACAGAAAATTCTAAGGCAGCAGGTCATAGGTATTTAAAATGCTGGATGCTCACAATATTAGAAAATATCTTATATAATTTACATATTTAACTACAATAAAATGCATTTTCTTGACATTACCACTTCCTTTAAAGTGGCAATTCAGTTTTTGATGCAATTTATGGTGTTATGACCAAAAAGAGAAGGAACTAAATATGTCACTGACAGATATACAAATTGCCCAAATATTAAGGAGTGCTTATGTACCTTCCCAATGAATGTGCATACAAAAAAATTCATCTAAGAGCATCACTAGTAGTGGATTCCAGCAATCCCACATAAAATATTTTCCATCATTTCATCTCAGCAAGTGTAGAACCTGCAAACTCTAAGTAGATGGCCATTCATCATTCTCAGGTGAATTCATCAATAGGCAAAATTTATAGAGGTCTAGTAACCAATAACAACCATTTTTCATAATTATACCTTCCTTATACAAGTGAATACTAACTGTTGATTGTTTGGCATATGTTACTAGACCTCAGTAAACAATTGGCCCAGTTGATGAAGTTGATTGCAATAATGTTGCATTACCCTGGTGCTGCATGTTGATTGGAACTAAAATGTTAAAGTTGCCATTTAAGTATCAATTGTGTGAGCATTGTTCCCAAGTTGCTGTCTGTGTATCACTACTGCCCATTCAAAAGCAGTGACCCTTCCTGAGATGTGAGCTGGCCTAGGAATCGCTAAAATGGAAGTATATTTCCAGGTTCCACAGATGGACTATGTGAACAAGTGAATGATAGCATTGCACAAGTTTAGATATGAATGTATTGTGTAAAATTTAAAGCAAAATTCACTAAAATATGCATTTTCAGTGCAAATCTCTTCTACATTTATAAAGGTAGATCAGGGTTTCTAAAATTGCATGTAAAGTCAATATTAACATACCATTCAAACATTTCCTTTAAGTAGGTGCCATGAGTCAGAGAGTAATTAGGCCATTTGTATATTTAAACATGCTCTTCTAAACTTTAAAACTTCAGATTAACTGTAGTGGGGGTGTATTTTACCACTAGTAATTGCTAAGCACATAATGATATGGGAACCATCCTTACATTCTTGTTATTTCTATTTGTGCTATTTTCTTACTACGTATAATGTCTGGCACCACTGTGGTTACCGTACTGCAGTCATTACCACCTACGCTATCGGCTCCCCTTTAGGCAGTGGTTATTGCTATGAGATGCTGATGTGTGGATATTAATGAATCCTGAACCCACGCAGGGGTTGTGTGATTCTATGGACAGTATGGATCCACTGCATAATGATGGATATGCCTCTTAGCAGGAGTGAAAGGCTAGATTTTTTTTTTAACCTGAAGTATTACCCTTTTCTCTTCGTATGGATGATATATTGTAGAATTATATGCCACTAACAATAGGAAGGTGATTTTTTTTTTCAGACCTTTTACTGTATTTCCTTCGCCTACAGCTAATATGCATGGTGTTCTTTAGCAATATATAGGAAATGTTATACATTGACTAATGTGAATCTGCAAGTGACAAAAACTTTCAAACAAAATTTTACCTGCAGGAGCTTTTACGTTAACCAACCTATAGAAATTTGAGTCCTCTTGTTTTATTAATTGTCCATGTACTCCAATAACTGAAGCTCCCTGAAATTTAGAAACAGATGCTCCCTTAGAAAGGTACTATTAATTCAGTTGCATTGCAAAAAAGAAGCAATTTCGCTGACATCAGGAAAGAATCCAAGCATTTCACTTCAAATATGTCATGTTTCCCCAAGTTGCAGGGGATAAAGGAAAACAAATCTAGGTTTTTCTTTAGCAGCTCTTGGTTAGATTTAGGCAGACTTGGCAGTTCACTGTATTCTGGAATACAGGTAGAGAAGCTTTTCACTCTTCTTCACATTGTATACTTTAATCTTTCTCCCAGAGTCATACATCATTTGTGTTAGGCTACAATTTCATAACACCATATGATGGGGATTGGGGATACCCACAATTAAACTGAAACTCATCTACAGTACATGTGAAGTAACTAGTGTTATTACAGGACATGTTAGAGCAGTAAAGTATGCAGTTATCCACACAATGTCCATGTTTGGTAATCTACATTCTAATGCAGAATTGTGAAAGCAGCATGCTTTCTTATTTTTTAAATTAATAGATGATTTCCTATAAATATTATCAGTATATCTTTTAGAGAGAAAAAAGTGTGATATTACATTGTCCGTACCTGTAATAAACATGTTACAATTAGCTGAATGTATAAGATACACTGCATTTATGCTTGATGGGGAGAATCAAATATATTCTATATAATCAGGTACCTGAAATATGAATCTGGGGAATTGTCTTCATACTAAAACTTCTGCTGAAAACTAATCAGAGTCACCTGCACTCAAGGCAAAGTTTCCCCAAATGACTACAGATTCCTGGGGTTTCAATACTAAAGCAGTGATCTAAAAACCTTTTATGGTTAAAAACACTTAATCCCACCAGTCCTTAATCACATACAGTGGTGTGAAAAAGTGTTTGCCCCCTTCCTCATTTCCTGTTTTTTTGCATGTTTGTCACACTTAAGTGTTTCGGAACATCAAACCAATTTAAACAATAGTCAAGGACAACACAAGTAAACACAAAATGCAATTTGTAAATGAAGGTGTTTATTATTAAAGGAAAAAAAAAATCCAAACCATCATGGCTCTGTGTGAAAAAGTGGTTGCCCCATAAATCTAATAACTGGTTGGGGCACCCTTAGCAGCAACAACTGCAACCAAGCGTTTGCGATAACTTGCAGTGAGTCTTTTACAGCATTCTGGAGGAATTTTGGCCCACTCATCTTTGCAGAATTGTTCTAATTCAGTTACATTAGAGGGTTTTCGAGCATGAACGGCCTTTTTAAGGTCATACCACAACATCTCAATAGGATTCAGGTCAGGACTTTGGCTAGGCCACTCCAAAGTCTTCATTTTGTTTTTCTTCAGCCATTCAATGGTGGACTTGTGTCAGTGGTGACAAACATGCAAAAAAACAGAAAATGAGGAAGGGGGCAAACACTTTTTCACACCACTGTAGAACAAAATGGTCAGACCGTTCAATTCCACAACATTATGATATGCAGTAAAAAAAATGATTTTTCCCCAAGTCTTCAAGTGTGTGTCATCGTTATTGTGCTGTCCTAGACAAAAACATAAAGGGGCTTATTGACTAAAGTGAGAATTCGACTGTCAAAGTGAATTCTCATCATATTGGGTGGCTATGCCCTAATTGTCTACACCTTAATGATTAAACAGTGGATTCCCATAACAAATCATTGAATGATGCTGGTGCACAAATGAGAACTCCTGCTCGGTAACTAAGGATCCAAGAACTATTTCAACCACTACAGATCTACCTCTGTACCTTGCCTCATATCATGTGTTTTATATGATATATTCCAATAAAATATTCTGTTTTTAAGATTATCTGCGGTTCTTGAAATTTACATGTGTAGCCCTGGTGAACATTCAGCTATTGCTATATTCAATGTTTACCATTCTACTAACATCTGTTTAGGACTCCTTGTAATGTTTTTTAAACTCCTTCTAGTGTCAAATGTTATAATGATGACATTCTTCTGTGCAATTACTTAAACAGGCAATGTTATAGCCCAGGGGTCGTCAATCTTTGTAGAGGAGGGAGCCATTTTGCCCCCTCCTTCACTGGGTAAAAATTTCTGTGGAGCCACAAAGGGGGAAGGGCGTACTCTTCCAATCACATGACCTGCTTTTGTCCTATCAGAAGAAGTGTCAGAGGTCATGGACGGGGGGTGGGGGGGTGGGAGATATACTCAGAGCCACAACAAGGAAGCTAAAGAGCCGCAGTTTGCCTAATCCTGTTATAGCCGCCTGTATTTAATGATGTAACTGAATAGGTCTACCGTAGCTGATATATGCTTGTGTAGTAGGTGGGTACTTTTCTTTGAGCACATGGCATTGTACCAGCAGCACCTTCACTCTCCTGGTGGAGGATTCTTCTTTATGGCAGACTAGATGCAAAGTTCCAGCTCATCTCCAAAGTGTGAGAGTATTCAGGCTAGGCTTCCTATCTGAGTAGCCCAGTACCCAAACAGTATTGTAGTGGGCCTAGGTGCCTGGTGTATCCTGTCCAATAGGATGGATACACAGCATAGGGATTCACAGTGGTAGGTTTAGGGACCAGGGATTAGCTTCACGGAAGACGACAATCTATATCAAGATTCATCCAACAAATGGGGCCACTCAGGACCCTCCTAGTTTCAGTTTAATTGCACCACACTGTTATCAACTTTGCTGAAATGTCTACCCCAGTTAGTAAGCAGGACCTTCTTCCTTGGATCAATTGCTTGTGTGGTGTATGAATGAAATGTTGCTGCTGTAGGTTCAGCACATATTGTAACTATACCTTTGTACCTGTGTTTAAATATCAATACTGCACCCTGCTCAGATTTCAACATAACTCCTAAGGACCTGACCCATAGTGGAGGATTATTGCATTGTATTATTGTACTTTTATTTGTAAAATAGAATATGGTAATCCTTTCCTATTATGTGACTTGTGAGGTTACCAAGCTTTTTTTTTTTTTAATATAGCCTTTTTCAGGTGATTCTGATTCAAAGGGAAATTAACATACATGCATACTCTTAAACAGATACAGAAGCATCTATTTCTTCCACAATGTGTTGATTACCATGAATCCTGTCACAGATGTTAGAAGGTTCAGATCTACAGTGAACAAAAAGGTGACTGAGATGATTCAACCCTGACGCACAGGGATTTAACCAGGTTGGTAGAAAACTCATTTTCATTGTGTTATAGAAAACACAAGGCTATTTGTGCAAATTGGACAAACAGTGGACTAAGATGCAACAGTGGGAAATCTGAAATGCAACAGCTTAATTGTAATGAAGTAGTGAAAAAAAATATTTAACCTACTGTTAATTTTCCATGTTGTTGCCGGGAGTGAAAAGCAATTACAAAGCCAGAAATCAATTTTAGAAAGTTCTTAAAGCAAGTAAAGCTTAAATCTACAAATGAATCTATGTTGTAAAATCTATGCTAAAAGGGACAGTGCTAGTGGATAGCACCTTTTAATCATAAACTAATCTCTAAAGCCACGAATGACAGCCAACTGCTGCTGTACAACAGAAAGTCTTACTAGAGATGATAAAGGGATCTGTGAGAGGCAATAGAGGGCTGACTGCGCTACCCCCTGTCTGCTTTGTGTTAATTATGGGAAGACGTGATGACAGGAGGAAATAGCAATGAGAACAAAACTATTTTCAGAATTCCCTTATTACACACATGACTGCCAGTGTCTACCACATAATAAATTTAAAAATGAAATCTGTAACATGGCTTCAAAATGCAAAATTAAGTTGGTAGGGAATTACTGTTAGCTGGTGTTAATTTAATATTGCTACAAAGCTGTACAAATCGTGCAACTGCTGCAAGAACTCCACAAAAGTATCCACAAAAAGTTATTTTTTTTAACATTTCCTTGATATAATTACAATAATACTTTTTAAAGCACAGAAAAAAAAATCTATGCATGAGTTTTAAACAGTGATAGTAAATGACCCTCTGCATAAGTTTTCTGACATGCCTTTCAGATGTGCTGCATTGCTGTGCATTTCAATGCATGAAGAATGCTAGAAAAATTGTGCTGCCAGTTTATAGAGCTTTACCAACATATCACATAGGCACTTAGTTGTGAATAATGTGGAAATTTGTGAGCATGGGTGTAAAGAGATTTTAGTTAGTACCAGAATCATTGTTACAAATTCCACAGCGCTCATTATTCTGCTGGCTGCCTTTATATTTGCTTATTCCCAGTTTTCTTACAAAGCACTCTTCCTCCTAGATAAATCAGAAAAGAATGTCTTACCTTGCTGGGCAAAGGGGTACAATATCCTGTGGGGGCTCCCTTCCCTTGCTTGGTGCATGCCTCCAGAGCAAAAGGTAGAAAGTGTTGTGCCTAGACACATGACTTCACTTGTTTGTTGTTGGTTTCTTGGCTTTGTTACTAGACTCTAAAGGGCTTATTCATAAAAGATTATGGTGGTAATTCATCAAGCAGCAAAGTGAGCTACGATGCATTCGGCTCACTTCGCTAATAGTAGTATGCGGATGCTGATGTCCTGTACGCGGACATCAGCATGCGCATTAAAGGGATTCCCGTCTCGGCGAGACCAAAAGAGTTGCCTCGCCAAGACGGGAATCCCTTTAATTCGCATGCTGATGTCCGTGTACAGGACATCAGCATGCGCATACTACTATTAGTGAAGTGAGCCGAACGCATCGTAGCTCACTTCGCTGCTTGATGAATTACCCCCTAAAATGTTGCATACAGGTCTGAATTTGCATCCAACACTTCTCCAACTCTTATTTAGCAAAGATGACTTTGCAACCAATTGGATGCTTACAACCATTGTTAAGTTACAGAGCTCCTCACATTATGCCTGCACACGTAATTCAGCTAGTATTCATCAAGCATCAGAGTCTTTGAATTAGCAAATTCAACAAGGAATACTGTGTCAAATTTGCCAGTTTGACTGCAGTAGGTCAAAGTGGTGAAGGTAGGAGGTTGATGGCAGGGCTCTTATGTGGCATAATGTGACTGTTCATTCAAAAATAACAATAAAGACTGCGACAACATGAACTAGTTATATGGTAATATAGAACTGAATGTATTATTCACTTAATACAATTATGTGGGACATTGTGAGAATGATGTCACTGCACTTCACTGAAATTTGCATCACTACACATCACTCCACATTTTACTACTGTTCACTGGTCTAGGAGACACTCCAGAGTCTTGGATCTTATGAGCATTGATGAACCATTCAGCTCCTGCATAATCCCACTTGGGTTTAAAAGTCAGCACAGAATTAAATTATCCAGTTATCCCTCAGATGTGCTCTTGGGGATTTGTAAATATGAACAACCTTGACCATATTAAAAAATGTTACATTATGAGGATAAAAATAATCTCTGGGCTGAACAAGTAAAGACTAGGAGACAGATGTGGCCCTTCAGCATATTTTCATTCGTTTTACTAATCCTACCCAACAGCAATACATTGTTACTTGCAAGAAGATGGACAGTGCTGCTCCACAAAACTGAACAATATGATGTCTGTAATACTATATATTATTTACCTAAACTAAAATAAATTTTTTTTTTTTGCTTTATCTTTAGGTCAGAGTAGAGCATTAATCAGGGCTGAGTTTCAACCGGGTTGATGATCCAGCTCAACTCTTTAGGTCACATGACACAGCACCCACTCTGCCAGTAAATCGCTATCAAATTTATTGTTTTTGCCAAGGGGGTGGAAAAGAATTTTTTAAAAAATCCCTGACGTTAATAGTTTTTTTATTTTACCTCCATTCCCCTGGTTCACAGTGTAGTTCCACCCCCTGCATGAAGCGATGTTTCATAGTATTGTTTGTTCTGTCATAAGATTAACATGGATCATAACTCTGAAAACTTATTACAGAAATCCAGTATAAGAAGAATTGATGTTCATGAGTAAAACGTTCCTGATAAAAGAAAGAAGTTTCTGTAGTTGGCCAGGTGTTCCTGTGGTGCAGTTCTCACTATCCCAAAGATAATTGCAGTATTTAGACTCACAACATGTGCTGCCCCACCCTCCCTGTCCAGCAAAACTTTGCTGGGAGGGGAACTGGTCCCCGATCTAGCAAATTTTGGGGTCTGCTGCTCCACGTCATCTCTTTCTGACTAGCTTGCACAGCATGGTTCTCTTTTGACTAGAACAGTGGTTCTCAACCTGTGGGTCCCGACCCCGGATGGGGTCGAATGACCAAAATACAGGGGTCGCCTAAAGCCATCGGAAAATACATATTTCCGATGGCTTTAGCCGCTGAGAATCTCCTACCTCATCTGACTGCACGTAGCCGGCTCCCGATCCTGAGAGTACAAAGATGGCTGCGGCTGACGTCATCTTATCGCGGTATTTGGCAGCTGCGCCTCCTCCAAGTTCTCTGCTCTGCCGCCTTCTGATCCTATACCAAGATGGCCGCGGCTGACAAAATACTGCGAGATGAAGTCAGCCGTGGCCATCTTGGTATAGGATCAGAA
>WMED01015895.1:0-13493 GCA_019650415.1 Pipa parva
ATATTGACCCGAACAGTACAAGTGTAACAATCAGCGTGTGGCAAAAAGTAAACAAACAAAAAAATAATAATAACAAATGTAGAGCTTCACAAATGAGGAGAAGTCAAGGAACCACTAGTTTCAAATCCTCATTAAAAAAAATCTGCAGGGTCTCAAAAATCATTTCGGGTAATATTGACCCGAACAGTACAGCAGGGTTAAGGGATGTGACTAGAGGAGCTATAATGTTAATCATCACTTAGCACTGCCCAACCCGACTCCAGAAAGAAATTGTGACAATTTTAAAAATCGCAACTGTGACAATATTCCCATAGTAAAGAAGCACATGCATGAGATTTGGCAGAGGGAGAGAGGAGCCACGAGCATTTGGAGTCATGGAAATACCATTTGAGTGGCAGGTCCTACTGAAAATAATGGCTTCCAGATCTGGAAATTGGGACTACTTTACAGTAAGACCTACTTTATTATCTTAAGCTTTTTTTTTTTGCAAATCTACATTATTATATAGCTAATAGATTGATGTACTTTACTTAAGATGCACAATTGCAAGCTGACAGGTGCACTTTAAATGTTTCTCTTCTTAGCCTTTGATTATATATCCCCTAGGACAGCTAAAGAGTATAGCAAAAGAATGTTATTAACATTGTAATATATCAGCACTATATAAATGAATACATACATACATTATTTGGCTTAAAATTATGGTAATCTGCTGCATACCACCCATGTACCATTATATACTGTACATCAACCCAATATAATCACCCTTGGAAGAATTACAGAAACTTTTCTTTAAGAATCCCAGAGCAGCACAAATGCTCACGATATGCTTAATTAAGAAAATGTAGACATCCATAGGGAAAGACATAGTATTAGCTTACTACCACAAGACATATGAGGCTTATTCATCCAAATAGTCATATACCGGTACAAATTTTTTTTCCATTTGCATTTCTCCAACTTTACTTATTTATCAAACTTTACTTCATGTTGCGAATTGCTGACCAATTTCTGTATATGCATGTGACTTTTGCCTATTTACCAAGCATTCTTAAGTGGTGAATTCGGCAAGGCATACTGCTCCAAGACTGCAATTTTGACTTTGCCACTTTAATCAAAGTGGCAAAGTAGGGGGATGATGACAGGGCTCTGGTGTGATGTAAGGCAACTGTTCACTAAAGAGACTAAGAAAAGATAGTGACCAAGTGGCAACTACAATTACGGTTTAATATACGAAAAGTTATGCACATCCACTTAATATACTGAAATACTGTGGAGCTATCTTCTCTGGATACTTGGCATTATCAATATACAACATACAAAAGGAAAAATAGAAAGATGCACTCACAAAGTTAGTGGTATATAACCATATTTTCCTATACCACTGTGTTTCTGTTTTTTTGATATCTGCACAGTGGTGAAATAAAATATGGTTATATAACACTAACTTTGTGTGTGCATCTTCCTATTATTCCTTTTGGAACTAGAATTATGGTGATATAGAACGGGATGTAGTGTTCACTTGATAGAGTTTTAGTGACAAAGACAGTTTCTGAGTGCTAGTGTTGTCGAATTCTCATCACTACGCATCCCCTGCTGTTCAACTGACTATGCTGCCATACTCATGAAATAGTGTTTGCTGTTGTTAATCAATAAGGAGTAGCAAATTTGCATCAACTGAATATGCACGTGGTTTGGCATTGCCCTCATTGTACATGGAGATAACAGTCTTCGGCCATCGAACAAGCAGCACTTACAGCAGGCAATAAATTGGTCTGCATGACAAGGGATATAAAATCAGTAGAAGACTTTTTTCCCTCTTTATAAAGCACTAAAAAACACCTCATTTGAATATGGAATACAGATTCTTGTTTTAATAATGGCTTATATAACTTTGCATTACATTTTAAATATGAAACCATGCCTTGTGTTTCACTGTGTAGCCTTTAAATACGTGTCCCTTAAGAGATCCGATGTGTAAAGCAGAAGCAAATTACTATAAGGCCTAACACTTAAAAATTCTTATCCACTACATAATTCCATGCACCCTTATACTGTATGTATGTTACCTAAACAAGAGATATAAATTAGAACTTGTAAACTTTATCACAGAAAACAGTTGAATATTTTGGGGGACAGTTAAGCAGTTGGCGCAAATAAATATGTCAAACTGTGAACTTCAAAGAAGCTGTCAAGCATTAAATGAGTGAAGGTGCTCTCCAAAGAAATTCTAACACAGCATTATATAATTTGATATACAAGTTAAAGATATAGAGTGAGGAAAAAAATGGGAAGGTTTGTGAAGGGATTCTATACAAGTTGTTTTGTTTGGAAAGGTAAATTTTAGGATGTTAGCATGAGACAGACTAAACTTGTCAAACAATTATACTCTCTTGACAAAATGCCTGCTGTGTGGACAGTTAGTCTGAAGTAAATATGTAAGAACTAAATATTAAGATTTTCTAAGGCTAGAGAATATCTATCAATGGCCCTAGTTGTAATGCTGCTATAAATGGGTCCCAGTTGGTACCACTTGAGTATATTTTATTTAGAAGCAGGCATTGAAAGCACTTGGTCTGTTCTTGCTGATAACACATAATAATGCAAAGCAACAGTCTGAACAGACTGTTTTATGTTTGCAAGTTAATCTGGAAAAATCCGCAGCATGAGAATCTAAACCAAAGAATAGATTTTATGTCAGTAAATGGAAGGACATGCAACTAATTATTTAAAAATAATTATTCAGAGACATTATTAAAATGACAACAGACCGTCCGGAAGGGTGCATAGGGTCCATCCCTTATTTTTAGAACAATGAAATTCCCACTTACAGCTGCATACAGGGATTTTATGGTAATCACAGTAAAGTGTTAAGTGCAGTCACAAAAAAGCGTGCTCTAGAAGATAAAATCATTTGTTTCACAAATGGGTTGCATATATAAGAAAACTTTAATATACAGGACATCTATTAAAATTTACAGTGAGGAAGAAAATGCTTTCCTCTATGGAGTTGTGGGAGAAAGGTTGAATTGTCACACCAGCAGTCTTCAGACCCTCCTATAAAACTCACTTCCCTAGAGAAGTAGAGAGCCAGCCCAATACCAATGTTTCCCAATGCCCTTTTGGGACCTGGACTGCAGGATTAATTATAATCCAGAGCTCAATGGTAATGTAGTGAGTGAGACTAGTCTGAAAAAAGCAAGGATGAGGGAAACCAGAGTAGGTTTGGTGTCTGAAAAGAAAATGGTCAGAACAGGCAGCAAAGAACAAGGATGATATTTAAAGACAGGGTTGAATCAGGCAGCAAGGATTCGAAGTCAACAAAAAGAGCTGAGGAGTTAGGGTGGGCAGCAAATGTTTAAGGTAAAAAATGTCAACTGATGGTCAATACACAAGGAATTGAAGGCTTAGGTAGAATCCAGAAATACAGAAACTAGCTGGAGCAATTGCAACAGTACAAGACTGGGCATAAGTTGAGCTAATTAAAAGCAGATGAACATTAGCTAATCCAGTTCAACACTATCATAGTGCACAGAAAGACAGAATGCCTTACCCAGCTGTCTGCTGTCTTCTTAGTACTGTGGTAAGGAAACAGTTTGCAAAGCAAGTTACCTAGGTTTAACTCTGACCTTCCTTGGGATTTCCTTCCATGCTGCACTACAGAACTCAGTGGGCATGCATGTTAATATTCATAATTATGCTTTGTGATCAGCAAAGATGAATCAGCATCAGTTTTGATAAAATAATTATGGCAAGGTGCTGTAGGTGGTCACTCAAGTGTTGGAGCAGCCTTTAGGGATTAACACAGAGCAAATGGTGAGTTTCTTCTGTATTCACCATTTATTTCAAGAAAAAAATGAAATTAAACCACAGCCTTTCTTTGGCAAAACAAAAGTCACTTGAAAAAAAAAGACCTCTTTCAGAGTAAATAAAGTCCTTGGTCAAAACACAGTGGATCACTACACCCCATAGAGTTTTGGTAATCAAATACAGAGTACCTTCCATTCTCCTTAGTTGTCTCCTTGGGGGTTTCACAGTTCTGCAAAGCTAAGTTGTAGAGCAGAATCTTTTTAATCACTAGTCCCTGTTTCTCTCACAAGGATTTTCAGCCTCAGCCACAGAATCAACTTTTCAGACTTTCAACAACAACTACACCTAAGTGGTTCTCCCGGCTTCCTTTTAATCAGGCTCTAGCCTGCTGCTGGGGTGATTTACAAAACCTAGACTGACCTCCAGAAGTATGTCTGCATAATTGGGGCAAAATACCTCCCTTCAAATACAACATCAGAGTGCCTAGGGACTAAACCCTAGAATCAAGTCTTGATCATGTTTAGTGCTCTTCCCACTGAAACCTTTTCAAGAAATAACCAACCTATTGTCACACTTTTTGTTTAATAACTGCAAAGATGATCTGTGCAGTCAGTGAACAATAAACTTTGTTATTTACATAGGAACTCTGGGGTTTACAGATTCCTGGACATAAAGGAATGAATGGACAATAGATTATGAGATGAAGCTCAGGGATTTGAATGCCCCGAGATGTCACCACAGTATCAAGACACTACGGTGCAGTGCCTAATATATAAACCTGTATCATACCTGCCACATCTCAAACTATGGGATCTCGTGTTGTATTGTTTGTAATAAGTTGATAAATATTGCTTTTGAACTACCTAATGGCCTGATTTAAAATATTTTTAAAATGCTATTTTCTGCATGGGTTGGAACATGCTTTATTGTTGCTGGAAAGAAATTATATTTGCCCACCCTAATAACAAACCAACCCATATGATTCTGCAGTCTATTTCTAGGCTGTGGGTCATTTTGAAGAAAATCTAGTTTTCGCCTACTGTGCCATCTTCATCACCATCAGACAATCTACAATATGGAGGATTATCTTCCAAATACACCAGTGTGATAGTATTTTGGATTTTCTCTTCTTCTTGTTCATTTAAATGATATGGCAATAAATTCAAATTACAATATAACCTGCCCAATGCAGGCTTTATTCCTGTTCTTGTCTCTCACAACATAATTTTGCTATTGACATTTCCCAGGAGAAAATCATTTACAATATCATTCCATTTCAAAGCTATTTCTGCAAAGATAAAAAGATGCACAATACACAGAAGACATTAATTTATATTGATGGTTTGTTTGGTCTCAAATACAAATATATATTTGTTTGCTCTCAGCTATTTGAAGAAAACTTATGTTCTCTGGGGAGAGTTTAACTTAAAATGAAAAGAAACATGTTTATGTAATAGAATTTAAATTATTCCTGTAAATCACCAATATAATTAATATTCGATTTAGCAGAACTGGCTTCAGAGACTTAGTATAATAAAGCACTAATAACAACTCATATTATTTCTGAAGATCTTATCTATGCAATATAGTTTAATTCTAAATATAGTATATAGAGACATTGTGCTTTGTTTTCACTTTGGAAACTCCTCTGCATCTTTTATTGTTACTGAACAGACATTTTTGGAACCTAGCACAGTGTCCTAACTTGGTCATTTCTAAATCATGCTGCTAAAACAAAAATGCAAAATCTAAGTAAAGTGGTTGTTCACTTTAGAATTCATTTTTAGCATATTGTAGATAGCAGTATTTTACAACAATTTGCAGTTGCTTTTTTTTCAAGTTACTGAATTAATTAACTTTTTGATTTATTTTACTTTTACAATACAATAGTCAGTTAACCTAGCAACCAGTCACTGAATTAAATATAGACTGGAAGAGTACAGATATTTGCAAAGCTATAGCGATCACACATTTATATATCATTTCATGTTTACTCATCACAAATCAGTGAACAATTAGCGTATTTATCATGTATTAAAGTGAAACTTTGTCAAAGTGTACTGGGGTGAATAAGATGATTTGACTTCACTGAACAAGCATGACAATTTTAGGGGAGGGGCTTAAGGTAGGGTTAATGTGTGACCAAATGCCAGCATCAATTGGAAATGTCTGGCACTGAAATTAATGTAAAAACAAATGTTGTAATTCATGCTGCTTTTAAAAAGTGATAAGACCAATGACCAAAATGCTAATAGTCTTCAAAAAAATAATTAATATTGCCAGTATGTAGTGGTTAATACATAAAAAAATATAGTTATAGTGGCATTGCCTAATTTAAACAGATCCATGGGAAGATGAAATCACTTTTCTTTAATGAGTCTTTTTATGATGAATTGATTACAATACATTATTGATATTTGCCTGACAATATTCACTAATTATCAAGCAACAATTTGTTTCATCAGACCAACAAGACAATAAATAGTGAATATACACAAATGACTTTGCTACACAATTTAAAAATCACTATTTAATTAATAACCCCTTAAATCTCTTTACATTTATTGCAATTTGTCCACTCAATGACAAACATACTAAAACAGGTTTGTGGTTGCTATGGGTTACTAGACTTGAGAAAAAAGTTTAACTAAGATAAGAACCCCAATTTTAGATGCTTAGGTTAAATTTAAAGGCAATTTGAGTAGTGCTGCAAAATTACTGGACTGTTTGTAAAATTTCCTCCAGAATACAACTCAAGGTCTGGAAGTGTATTTTCACATTAAAATTTCAATTTTCAGTTTTAAGTGTTGTACTTAAAACATAATTTATCTAGTTAATCATACTTTCATTATAAAAATGAAAAATGTTAAATATTGGGTGGCACAGCGTCCCAATTTATAGCATTGCTATTTTACAGTAATGGACTCCATCTAAGGAGAAATTTATATGTTCTCCTAGTGGTGGCATGGATGTCCTTTCACAGTATATACTATACAATATAGAATATTATTATGAACCATATTTAACAGTGTAATGAAACATGTCTGAAGATGTTGGAAGCTTCTTCAACTGTAGATGCTTCTTGTGTTCACATAAATTAATGCTTGAAACTTCTAAGTACAGCAGCCTAAGAAAACTGACCACAAAGTGCTGACATTAAAGTTAATTTGTTAAGATAAAGGTTTGCTATATAAGACTAAAAGCACTCAGTCATGCATTCCTTAATCCTTATTAACTAACAGAGCAACCATTAGCAAGGAGATTAATTTTACAATTCCCACGAGACAATCATTAAACCATGCTGGCCTAGAATGCAAAATAATTCCTACCAAGGAAACCTTAGATGACCTCTTTTAAGCATTTTAGGTACAAATACTGTTACCTGATTATCTTAATAGCGTTGTCATTAATTTATAAACCAACGACATTTTCCGTAAGGTAAAAGCTTATAAGTAATACACATTCTATTCTACCATGTATTTCAGTTATTTGTCTTTATTGTTGATTTCTGGGAATGTTTCTTAGTGTTTTCCATAAGAAAACTAAATGAATAAAAGTTTTATCATTTTACAATACACTAGGTGAAGCCCAATTTGACCTTTGCCTTGACTGGGTAAAAATTGCATCTGTCAACAAAGAGGAAAAACTCACAATATATGAATATAAAATTTTGACCTTCAAACTGCATTTTTTCTATTTAAGGCAGCTAGGTCTCATGTTGTTTTTATTTGTTGCTGCTAAGCAACAGGGTTCACATGCTGCCATGAAGCCTGCTGAGCTTGTGACATGGTGTGGGGGATTTAAAAACATTAGAGCTCAGGCACTCACCAGCCAAGTTTCTAGTAGCCAAACCCTTGTTTTGCCATACCAGCTTGATTTTCCTGTCAAGTTCTGTTGCTCTTGAGTGTTAGGCTCTGCAATTTCTGTTCAAGCATTCCAGTGTGTCGCAGCCACCGTTCTGTTTTTCCTGCTCGAGTGGTCCAGTCTGTCTGAACTACAATCCTTCTATTCCTGTTTAAGTGTTCAAGTGTGTCACAGCTACCGTTCTGCTATTTTCGCTCGAGTGTCCCAGTGTAACACTGTGTTCCAGTACCTGTGGTCTAAGTTTCTTAGTTCCAGCTAACACCAGTGGTAGGTTAACCTAGGGGCAGTGACCTGTGGGTTCGCTAAAAGTAAATTCCACACTTCCTTGTGAGAATGACCAGCGACAACCCCTCTATTATAAAAAGAATCCATTAGCTACCTTTGATTTGTGACATTTGTTTTGAATTTAAAAGGGAAATACCATGGCTTCTGTTGTGGGAAGTCCCACCAACAAAGTATTCTAGTGACAGACATATTTTTATAAAGAACTTCAGAAAAAAGTATGAAATATGGATTACCATGGCAGTTACTTCAAAATAGTACTAGTAAACAATATGTAATGTGCAGTTGAATTGCTTCTTTGCATTAATTTGCATATGTGACATTGTTGGTTACTATCTTTCATCTGTTAAGTAAACAAGCCATCACTCACAACTTCACAACTTTAGATTATAAGTATTCATACTTATGAAGTGACCCATAAAGGCCAATGTATAGAATATAGTTGTAACAAGCAAACAACATTTTCACTTTAAAAAGTAAAGACTGCCCTGTGTATAGGCTTGGCAGCTGCCCATGCCTTTAATAAAAAAAAAACAAAAACACACGTGTTGTACTAGGTGGCATATAAATAGAAATTTCTTACAGGCTTTATTGTTCCTTTAAAAACTACTTTAATTACTATTAATTACTGTGTATTATAATAACTATTATGTGACAGCATTAGAATGACCCTGATTCAGATGAATTCAGATTCAGGTGAATGACAGTAAGTAGATGTTTATGGTGAAAGCAAATTCAGAATGGATGCCACTTGATTTAGTAAAAGTGGGCTGAATCAACTGAAAATTTGATGTTGTTACTCAGTAGTAGTAGTGATAACATGATTATCCTCTCTGACTAGTTCCATATGGTTTTATCATCTTGACTTCAGCCTTATACTTCAAAATTACTTTTGGTGCATGTAAATATCTTGTCCAATGGTGGTGAAGGGCAGTATTTTCTCACCATTTCCAAGAGTATACTTATTCTCTTTTTCACAGTTAAGAAAGTTCACAGACTTCTACAGTGGTGTAAACCTTCACAATCATCAGATAATGGATTATAAAATGCCAATTGCAGTAAACTGGTCAAGGTGAATTGCTGATTGGTTGGCTATGATATACAGCATCAGTTTAGGTTTACATCTATGCTTGGGTGGATAGCAAGAAAGAACATATTTCTCCAAGGCTTAAGTAAGCAAGTAAGAGTGCAGCGATAGAGATTATCCAGAGATTTCTCAATAGAGGTTACAAAAGTAGTACCATCCATCAAATAGCTAAAAATGTTAAAGATATCCCCAGGGGAAACCTGTTTCTCAATAAACTGAAAAATAAGCAGAATAGAATGGTTGTGTCCAAATTTAAATGATAAATGTTTTGGTATTGAGGGCATTGTTAAAAAAAATATTTGCCACTCTTACAAAGTGATAAGGATTTTGGACAATTATTCCCTGAATTGCCTGTGTTTTGTTATAAGAATGGTAATACACAAAGAGATTTTTTATATCCCAGTGAGTTTAAAAATGTAAGAAATATACCCTCTATTATTCCAAAGAGACTAGGGACATTTCCATGTACTGTATTTGCTGGTGTATAAGACTACTTTTTAACCCCTGAAAATCATCTAAAAAGTTGGGGGTCGTCTTATACGCCGGGTATCACTTTTTTCTCTCCTTACCTAGCTCCTCCGTTGCCTGGCTGTCTGTGCTGAGCGCTACAGCATTCCTCCCCCAGCATTGATGTAACTTCCTGTGAGTGACAGGAAGTTTAATCATTGCTGGGGAGAGGAAATGCTATAGTGCTCAGCACAGACAGCTGGGCAACGGAGGAGCTAGGTAGGGAGAGAGAGAGAAAAGGAGGGGGCGAGCACTAAGACAGCGCCCCCCCCCCCTCCTTCAGAGGATAGGGCTTGTAGGGGCAGCACAGTGTGATGGTGCTCTGATAATCTTGGAGACAGGGAGGGTTGGGCTGGCAGGGAGAGCTGAATAATTCAAGCAGGATTTGCCTTGGAAGAGGGGTAGTCTTATACAGTGAGTATATCCCAAACTCTATATTTTAACTGGAATAGTTATGGGTCGTCTTATACGCCCAGTCGTCTTATACGCCGGCAAATACGGTATGTCATGCATATGTTGTAATTCCATCATACGGGGTAATTCTGTACACCATCCACTCACGGGGCACAGATTAGACTTAAGCATAGGGCTACTTGTTTCACACGAAATGTCATTTACATTTTGAAATGTCCATGTGGCCAGGTCTACGTGGGGCAAACTGGAGACAAGTAAAAGAAGACATCAAAGAACATAAAGGTACTGTTAGAAATTTTGTACCAAAATATGGAACTGACACTCCAGTATCTAGATATTTCTCATTAAAACAACACCAAGCCACATAACTTTGATGGCAAGTGCTTGATGTCATTAATGAGGCTTCTAGGAGTGGTGGTATAAAAAAAACTTCTACAGAAAGAGGCATATTGGATCCTAAGACTGGATGAAATGCATCCTAATGGTATTAATGAACAATGGAGCATTAAATTGCTCTTTTAACCTTTCTTTTCTCCATTTTAGATTTTGAATACTACCTCCATAGAGGTTTGACTTTCCAGAATAGCTTCGGATACTATATAATCTTTTGAAGTTAATACTGGAAAGACTAGACTTAGTAGATTGTTACCTTGGTAATATTTCTTGTGACACTTAGGTGCCTTAAATTTAAGGTTATACCTTGTTGTTAAACATAACCTTTTTCTTTCTTCCTTGATGGTAGGCCTAATGTGGCAGTTCCACTTTAAGTATACTAGTGAATGTGTTGCATTACTGTTTAATAAAGTTTTGACTCTTTTTACGTATTATATGTATTGTATTATTATATATGATTACATATATTTCTTGTATTCTATAGAATATATTATATCTATATTTTCTCTTTTATTGTAGTATGTGTTTTGCAATATACACCATTATGTATATCTATCGCATTGTGGTTTTCCCTACCAGCGGATTTCGCACCAGGATTTCTAGAGAGACTTTTTTCAATGAACTTTGCATATTACACTACCGGATGACTTCTTCACCTATCACATTAAAGGAGGGGGTTTGCATTGTATTTAAGGGCATGGGTGTTTTACAATCTTGTCTTTTGAGAAAGGGCTCATTTAGCAAGAAACAGGTCATGATCAGAAGGTTCACAATTAAAATGGTGTAGTTACACTACTTTTGCTCTGCTAAACACAATTTCTTTCGTTTCTTAAGTAAGCATTGTTTTTCTCATTTTTTTGTAAATATTTTCTAATTTCTGTTACTATTATATGTAGTTAACAGAAGCCATAAAAGTGAGGTGATATATATGCAACGTCAGCAAAGCTACAGTTACCTGGAAAAATGAATATTTTTAATTTATTTATTTTGTCATAGTTCAAAACAGAAATATCCAATTTAATTGTCTGTAATCTGGACCAGGTTGTTTCTGTTAAATGGATGGTATCATCCCCATTTATTATGCATTAATAAAAAGCACTGCACTGTTTTAGCTTTACAAGTAAATCCTGTTCTACTTATTATTGTGCGAGTCCCACATGTTCACATTACACGTAAATTGCGCCATTTGACAAATCTGTAGTTTTCTGCAACTTTAGTCACATCATATGAGTCATTTCAACACTTGCATCTTCATTCATCTCTATAGAGCTGCAAAGCAATCAGAGGATAATCATATATTTTTGCATTGCAAGTCAGATATGACTTGGCATCACATTCTATAAAAACCACATTGTATGAAATCACATCTTACTATTAAAACTGCATCAATCCCATGAAGCAATCTGATCATTTTTAGGCATGGGTTGTCAGGAAGTCAGACATTCAAGGGGTTTATTCATTGAAACTATACTAGTTAATGCTAAGAGCTGATTGGTTGTTATAGGTCAGGGGTCGGCAAATGCTGCTCTTTAGCCACCTTGCTGTGGCTCGGTGTGCAAGTCAGAATCCATCAGAACTGTATTCTGTAGATTGCAGTGTGCTCAACAGAGATACCTATAAAATCTAGAATCATAATGACACCAATACCTCTTTTCACTATCTTTTGGTAGGGGATAAAAAAAAATTATTAATAACTCACTTTTCTGTTTTGCTCAACTATTCTGCTTACAGATCTCTTCTTAGTACTTGGATTTGTAATGAAATACCCACCTTCAACAAACTTAACATGTATGGTTTAATTTTCATTCTGACATTTAGTCAAACATAAAAAAAAAATATAGTTTTTGAACTAGATACAGCTTTAGTTTTACCTTGGTTCCAAAGTAAACAAACTGACCTTTCTTCATTGCTTGGTATGAGTCAATGACCACCTGAACCACATTAATAATAAGCATTAAGCACTGCAGGAGGCTGTATTTTAATGCACTGTGGATAGTCTTCAATAAAGAAGGTAAAAGCTAAGGGAGATATTGGCTAAAGTCCGAATTGTCGCATAAAGGTTTCAATTCGCCACAACCCCTTATTCAGGTATTCAGCAAATTCTGTAATGTGGCAAATTTGACAGCTGATACTAGGGCTGGGCCAAGGTTTTTTTGCGCACTAGGCGGAGTAATGAAATCGGGCCAAGGAGTAGGCAGGTAGGGATGGCGCTAAGGAGAGGGGCAATCCCCAAGATAGCGCCCTGCCTACTCATAGGCCCGGCCCTGGCTGACACAATACACAAAAGACTGCTACTGTCGCAATAGCAACATTACTATGGGAATACTGTGGCTGCGAATTTGCTATGGGAATTCACTGTTTAGTCAGTAAAGAGTAGAGAATCAGGGCATAGCCACCCAAAGTCACTTTGACTGTCAAATTCTCACTAGTCATTAACCCCCTCTAAATTGCTAAATATATTTCAAAAGATACTAGATATTTAATTCAAATCAATAAAAAATGAAGAGCAAACCATAAACATTTAAAATGCGTTTGCTGAACATGGACATCCCATTTGAAATCTTTACTTTAAGCATATGTAACAGGTACACTAAGAAAACATTATGAAGCACTGCATCTCCCACTCTTAAGCTTGAGATTACCTCCTGTCTGTTTGTAACAAACGTTTTTTGAAACTGCTCGTTTGTAAGTATATTTTCATTCATTTTTTCCTCAATTAAAAGTGACATTTTACACTATGATGGTGTTTTTCAATTTTTTGACATCCAATAAGTTGAGCGCTGCTTCTTAGATCAGCTACTGTTTGGATTCTGCTGTTAATTGATGCAAGACTTGATGCAAGACTGCCAATTGATGAATTTCTGCAAAGCATTTATTATATGTCTTATTTAACCCTTTCCTTACGTACCCCGTACCTCTCACGGGGTAGCTTTGGGTGGCCAGAACTACCTACCCCGTGAGAGTTATGGGGTAACACTTTCCCTTACCTCTGACAGCCTCCTTCACCTGCAACTCCAAAACAAAGATTGTTTCGGGTTGCTGACAGGTCAGGGGGTCATAATCACAAATCCATATGCGATATGGTGGGTGGTAGTGCTGGAAAACAGTAAATGAACAGGGCAAAGAGGAATGCCCC
>WMED01015896.1:0-13493 GCA_019650415.1 Pipa parva
GCAGGAAAATAGGCTGAACTGGATGGACTTTTGTCTTTTTTCAGTCTTATAAACTATGTTTCTATGTTACTATGTTTTTTAAGATTTAAAATATTTGTACGTTTTCCAGCATTATTGCTGTATATTTTTGAACAAAACTTGTGAATATATGGGTCTGAGAGGGAACTCTAACTTCTTAAGAAGACCACTTTGTTCTTTAGTAAAGTAATCATCTAGGCCAGGGGTCAGCAAAGTGCAGCTCACAAGCCACTTGCGGCTCTTTAACCGTCTTGCTGTGGCTCGGAGTGCACCTTTGAAGTCCCGCCCATGACTGCCGATGGCTCTTCTGATTGGCAGTCGGCAGGTCATATGGTCGGGAGAGTGCACTCGTCCAGCAGCTCACTAAATAGTTGTCACCGCTGGAGGAGGAAGCAAAATGGCTCCCTCCTCAAAGAATTTTGCCTACCCCTGATCTAGGCTACTGAATATTCCAGGTGTGGCTGAAGGTGGACTATGGAGGAACTGACAGGATTTACTTACCATAATCAAGGGGCTAGTGATTTCAGCTTGACCAAACTTGAATAACAATAGTAACTATTTCAAATTCATAAAGACTTTTTTAATTGTGTTTTTTCCATTTTGTTAAACTAAGACTTTACTGTATTTGTTTAAAAAGAATTGATCCTTAATATGCTTCTAGGACTAATTGCAACACCCAAGTGTAATCTCCCTGTATTTCCCAGTAGTACTTCTGTTCAGTTAAGTGTTTTCATGAGGTATATAATGCAGATCTTTTACTATAGAGAAGTGCATGTCCCCTTACACTGCAGATAACAGATCATCTACTGTATATAAACTATATCTTCTCATCTATGAAATACTCAAGGTTCTGCTGTGAATTATTGCTGTAAAAACAAAGGTAAAAACCATATACAAAGATCTTCATAAACATTTCATTGAAACTCCCACCATGTTAAGTTTCATATAACCAATTTATTTACATTGTTTGTTCATATATATAGAAATGACAAGAAAATGTTTTCCTTCCATTGCATCTGTATGGTTCATATGCTGTTTTCCAATCTTTAGGTAAGGACTGAAAGCAAAATATCCTAACAAAAGTCACAAAGGTGATGCACTTAGAATATGTTATGTCCTGTTCATCAAATATACTTGGTGTGACTTAAGTTACAGTATGATGCACTTAGACTTAAGTAACAGTACAGATGCACTTAAAGGGGTTGTCCACCTTGTAATTACATTTCAATTTATTGTAGATCATGGCATTCTAAGACGATTTGCAGTTGTAAGTAGTTTATCAATTAATATGAGATTTGACTGTTTTATGTTGAATTATTTATTTTGTATTACTTTTCTTTCTGTTTAAGTAGTTAATACAAAGGAGGAGAGTACTTTATTACAGATAGATCTAGATACATTGGAGGCTTGGGTAGGAAAGTGGCAAATGAGGTTTCACATGGATAAATGTAAGGTTATGCATATGGGAAGGGTAAATGCAAGTCTAGATTCTTTTCTAAATGGGAAAATACTGGACAAAACAGACATGGTAAATGATTTAAGAATTTTAGTTGACAATAAATGTAACTATACCAACCAATGGCAAAACAGCAGCTGCCAAAGCAAATAGAATCATGAGGTGCATCAAAAGGGGTATAGATACACATGATGAGAACATAATTATACCGCTTTACAAAGAAATGCTCAGACCACACATGGAATACTGTGTGCAGGTTTGGGCACCAGTGCACAAGAAAGATGTGGTTGAGCTGGTGTGGATTCAAAGGCGGGCTACTAAAATAATTAAAGGAATGAACAATATACAGTACCAAGAAAGATTATCAAAACTGGGTTTGTTTAGTCTAGAAAAAAGAAGATTAAGGTGGCCTAATAACCATGTATAGATATCTCATAAGTCAGTACAGAGATCTTTCCCACAATCTGTTTATAACAAGAACTGTAAGTATTACAAGGGGGCATACTTTACATTTAGAGGAAAGAAAGTTTCTGCATCAATTGTAAGAACATTGTTCAAAAGAGGTTTGATTGATTTCCTTCAGTGTAAGAACATTACAAGTTATGGGTACTGAATAACTGGAGGTGGGATCTTGATCCAGGGAATTATTCTGATCCTTCAGTGTAAGAACATTACAAGTTATGGGTACTGGATAACTGGAGGTGGGATCTTTATACAGGGAAATATTCTGATTGCCCTATTTGGAGTCGGGAAAGAATTTTGTTCTTGGCTCATGGGTTTTTTGCCTTCCTCTGGATCAACATTGCAGGAAAATAAGCTGACCTGGACGAACTTTTTTTTTTTTTGCCCTATAAATGTATAAACTATATAAGCCATTTACTTTAGCTCTTCCAGTTAGAAGTTTACTCAGTGGTTGGTTGCCTAGTTAATAGATTCTAGAAACCAGAAGACTGGTTATATGTGGAAAAGAACAAAAATTTAAATAAGTGAACATTTTCTGAACATAAAGTTAAATAATTTAAAAAACAAAGAAATGAAGACCAAGCGCAAACTGCCTTTTGACACTGCTATCTACTTCATACTAAAAAGTAATTTCAAGGAAGACATCCCTTTAAGTTGAGATCATGTTCAAAAAAGGATTTTTTTTAATATAATGTTTCATCAATCCTATTGTTTGTTTCTTTTACTCCATGCATACCAAAATAGTAGCGAATATAGAAAAATAAAGTATGAGGAATGACTAGATAGAGTTGTTCAATATACATAGCTTAACTCTATGTTTGTCTCATCTTTTTCTCTATATTTGTATGCACTCATCAGTATATCTTGGGTTTTGTATACAGTATTTCCCTATGACTTCTCATTTTAATAAATAGTTACAGGCTCAAAAAGGAAGGTGTTATTTAACTAGTTTTTGTATACATTTTATTATCTTATGGTGATCTTAAAACTGGGCTTGTATAGTGTAGAAAAAAGAAGATTAAAGAAGGGTGAGCAAATAACTATGTATAAATATATTAGAGGCCAGTACAGAGATCTGTCTCACAATCTATTTATAACAAGAACTGTAAAGTACAACAAGGGGGCATCCTCTAAGTTTAGAAGAAAGAAAGTTTCTGCATCTACATAGAAGGGGTTTTTTAATGTAAGAACAGTGAGGTTATGGAACTCTCTGCCTGAAGAAGTTGTTATGGCTAAGTTCATTAAGGAGTTTGGATGCTTTCCTTCAGTGTAAGAACATTATAAGTTATGGGTATTGGATAACGGGAGGTGGGATCTTGATCTAGGGAATTATTCTGATTGCTATATTTGGAATTGGGAAGGAATTTTCTCCCTAATGTGAGGATAATTGGTTGGCTCTTGCCTCATGGGTTTTTGCCTTCCTCTGGATCAACATTGCAGGAAAATAGGCTGAACTGGATGAATTTATGTTTTTTTCAGCCTTATAAACTATGTTACTATGTTTTGGTTGTGCGCTTTCTAATAATTCAGTTAAGCAATATTGATGTAGAAATACATCATGGGATTTCTGACTTTACTGCTCCTTTGCTAACTTATATCATGTTAGCAAATTTTATTTGCCCTGATATCTAATTATCTGTAATTATCATAACAAAATAGTATTTTCCCCTTAGCCTTTTTGGCCTGGAAACATTTCCTTTTCTCCAATATGCTTAGTTCTTTTGTTGGTAAGCAGATTATGGGAAGAACTGGGAATGAGGATAATTTCCCCCAACTGCACAGTAAAGAAATAAATATTTTTCTAGCTTTATATTATATTAGTACAAATCTGTTGGTTGAATTATATCTGGATATACTGTATGTTATGACTGCAGGTTTAGAGAGGTGCTGAAGTTTAACAAAACTTTAGAAATGATTAACATGATTTAAGCACTTTTTTCTTAGAAGCCCTAAAAATGATCTGTGCCTGTGAAGTCACCCCTGCCTCTCTGTATTTACTAAAATCACTATATGTGCTCAGTGGGCCTTGGATCCTATAGGTATACAAGACTTGGGAAATGAAACAAAATAGGCTGTAATATGTGTATCGCTATTGTGACTACCAGTGTACTTTTCTCTCAAAAATTTCTTAAAGTCGTAAATTTCAAATTTCGATCGATCGATCAAAATTTTTTGATCGATCGATCACTTTGCCTTTTATAAATTTCGCCCAAGCTTAGGTGTGATCTCCGATAATATATATGGGGACAACAATAAACAAATAATATCCAGGAATTCTTGTGAACATGAAATGAAAACAAGTTTATTGTAACAGATTAATTTTTATAGAATGACAGTGAAACTGGATTAACTTTATACAGGTACAACTAACTTCACAGTTCTGATAGTGTAACTTTTACAGCAGAGCTCTGGTTGCAGTCACTAGTCAGTTATTTGTTGGAAGGAATAGATTGCCGGAAAGGCCAAGCCCTGTGACTATCACTTATACCCTGACTGAGATGCCTTATAAGAGAACAACCCTGGGAGTAATAAACCCACTCTCTCCTGGATGGAACTCAATACTGCCCAGATAGATATCCTAACTTTCACTCTCACTAGCCTAGAGTGAGCTAACAAAGAGCTTCTGTCTCTAGCCAGACTAATCAGATCTCTCCTCTTCCCTTCCTGGAAGAGGAACTGACTTCCTCCTGCATTGCACTCTGGGAGCAATCTCTCTTCTTTATTATACTATGCATAATGTTGAAACAGTAGATTACTAGTGACATCTACTGGCTGGAATAAACAGCTGCAAGCTTTGCTATAAAACAGATTGCATCAGGTACATTATTGATATGCTAAATTGTATTAGGCTTAAGATCCATTTTGAAACCCCTGTAGCTTGTTTTGGTTCTTCAATGGAAAATGATAACAAATATGGGATTTTGTTTTATGAGCAGAAGATGGACCGACAGAACCAGACAATGATGAAAGTGATGGTGCTTTCAGGATTTCAAGAACTTTCCAGCTTTAGAATCCCTTTGTTCCTTCTAGTTCTCTTTTTATATAATGTAACCATAGCTGGCAATGCTGCAGTTGTTACACTGGTGTCCCTATCCCAAAGTCTTCGTCATCCAATGTTCTTTTTCCTCAGTCACCTCTCCTTGTCTGATACCATTTTAACCACAACTATTGTTCCTGTTATGCTAAAAGTTATCATAAGAGTAAAGTTGACTATGTCTCTTGTTGCTTGCCTCACCCAACTTCAGTTCTTTGGAATCGCATTAACATCGCAATGTTTCATCCTTTCAATCATGTCCTACGACAGGTATCTGGCTATTTGCCATCCGCTGCACTACAATATTATCATGGGCCCCAAGCTTCAACTTTGTCTTGTTACTTCTTGTTGGTTTTTAAGCTTTGCCGTTTCATTTGTAACAGTTGTATTTGTAAGCAAATTAGAATTTTGTGCTTCTAATATCATTAATCATTTCTTCTGTGACTTTGTTAGCCTTTTACAAGTTTCCTGCTCAGACACATCTGTGGTAGAATTAGAGAACCTCGTATTGGCCACTCCAACAACTCTCTTTCCATTCATTTTTATTATTGTAAGTTACATTTGTATATTTAGTACTATTCTCAAAATTCCAACCAGAAAGGGCAGACAAAAAGCTTTCTCTACTTGTAGTTCCCATATGACAATTGTGGGCATTTTTTTTGGCACATTAGTAACCCTTTATGTAGTTCCCCCTAATGGATATACATTAAATGTAAACAAGATTCTCTGTTTGCTCTACACTGTGGTAACTCCATTGTTTAACCCCCTGATCTATAGCCTTCAGAACCGAGAGATCAGGCTGGCATTTAAAAAAAAAATAAAAGATCTGAACAAGATAAGATAAAAGCCAGATTTTCGATGTAAAATGAATGAATACCTATTCGTTTTGAACCTTCCGATCAGGTAAACTCATTTGACTTCTAACTCTTACTAAATACCATTTCAGGCCCTCATTCATCATAGTGCGAAGTGAGCCGCAAAGCGTTTGCCTCACTTGGCACTTGGTGTTATGCGCATGCTGATGTCCTGTACGCGGACATCAGCATGCGCATTAAAGGGATTCCCCTCCCGGCGAAGAGACTCGAGTGCTCTCGCAGGGAGGGGAATCCCTTTAATGTGCATGCTGATGTCCGCGTGCAGGACATCAGCATGCGCATAACACCAAGTGCCAAGTGAGGCGAACGCTTTGCAGCTCACTTCGCACTATGGTGAATGAGGGCCTCAGTTTATTTGCTATTTAGGTGCTACAGAACCTTCTATACTTTTATATAGCCCGGAAAATACGGTAATTTGTGTTTAGCAGTTTATAATTTACAACCACTTTAATACAGAAACTCTTTCTCTTCACCTACTTCCTCCTAAGCTCATTAGTAGAATCACGCCACTGACTCAATCCAAAGGTTTAAGAATATTGAAAAAGTCATCTGAAAGAAGCAGGTAGGCAGCATCTCTGTTGGTTATTTAGAATTCTCACCTATTTCAGTTAATTCCTTGGCTTTAGATTCCAGACTGAACTGCTGGAGAGGAAGTAGGTGAGAGAGAAGGTGCTTCTAAGTAAGAAATTGGCTGTCAGTTGGAGAGGATGTAAAGAAGTAATTAGTATATGCTGCAAAGAGTAAAAATAACTGCTGGTGACTTAACTGTTCCTTTAACTATTTTTTTGCTTATCCAATTATGTTTTTATTGTTAAATAAAATTGATTATTTTGAAAGCTGAAACATTTTTGGTGCTTTCTGTTGAAATTTATGGATTTTCAGTGTAGAGGACAGAAGACCATTTTGAATAACCACCGAAACTGTAAAGGGTCTTATTTATCACTTACCAAAATGCAACTAAAATTATATATATATACATATATATATATATATATATATATATATTGCACATATCAAAATAGGATTTCTGTAAAGTACTTTGTGCAGTAACAATACTCCTTTTTTGCCAGATCCACCAATATTCTTGTTATGATTTCTTCTTTTTTTTGGCATTAATAATGCAAAGAGATCTGTGAATCAGTGTAGTCCCGCACACTACTATTCACAGACATGCCTTATTAAATGTCTTTATTTGGTAACCCAGGTGTGTGCTGTCTCCCAGAGAGTTTTCAGAGCTCTGTTAAAGTAAAATACTTGAAAGTCAAAGTATTTCAAGACTGAAAATTAAACTTCTGTCATGACTTGTTAAAACATGAAAAACTCTGCCCCACAACCTACTCCCATCCTCTTTACTTAATGAATAAAGCACACAGATGTGCTTTTATTTACTTTAACCATAGCTTTAAAAACAGTAAATGAATAAACCTAAGGGAAGATGGCCCCAGAAGGCTCAACAATTTCCACCCTCAAGTACTCAATAAAGCTTACCAGTTCAACCCACTCCTCAGCCACAGATCCCACCAGCTTGAGTGGGTAACCACTTTGCTAAAGTGGCAACTTGATTTTACCATAATTCTTTAGACCACTGCCACAGATAAAATGGAACAAAACCTCACCCACAGGCCCTTCTCAACCATGTCTTATGATGAGGAATTAAAAATTTACAATCTTATACCATTAATCTGTACCCCATATACACTAAACAAAGCCTGATTACAATCCTTCAGCATTTGTTGTGACAAGGCTGCTTCCAGTAAGATCTATCAACTATGTCTGACTGCACTATTAAAGCCTTCGATAGAAACTCTGCTAATCTTAAAAAGTTGCATTTTATATTCTTTAATAGTTACCCCTAATATTGGCCCTCTGCTCTTGCAAACCAACTCATTCACTGAAATAAACAACCCCAATCCAATCCCTGAAAATCTATCCCCTTAGATGTAGCATCTAACTCTTGAAATCTCAAGCTGAGGCCTTTAACTCTGCCCACTACATCAATAAGGGACCTGCAATCCATATTGATGCACAGGAAACAAATAGATGATTAAAAATGTACATATGACTGGTAGCAAGCAGATGTCCACATTAGAACCTTCATCACCCCCTTTGTTTCAACAAGACCTACTCTTACCATCTCTGTTGGCACTCCAATCCTAGAGGAGTGCCTGTTGATAAACTTGCAATTCCATCAACTTCCACCTTTCTTTAAAACTGTCTTGAATTGATAACATGACAGAAACTATACATCTTCATACACTAATCAATCTTATTTTAAACTTCAAAACCATGAAAAGGGTAAATTGAGTATGATTATGAATCCTTTGCTGGGACAAGACTACTCTATGACCGTTTAAAAAAAAACATGTGTTTTAGATCTCCTAAGCAATAAAATCAAATTCCCCCTTTGCAAGTGAAGTCAGCAAATACCAAACTTCCTCGTGTCTTCTTAGAAGCACTCACCAACTCAGAAACCCTAAAAGCCCCCAAAACACTAAATAGCCATGTTTTTAAAATCTAGTACTCATATCTTTATTTTTAGGCAAAATAAATTGAATCCCTTTTATCCTTTCATTGCCTGTCCAAATAACCCCAGCTTAGTCAAAATTGTCTTATCCAGAACCCAAAAACACTCCAGGAATTCAACAATTAATGGTTACTGCAAAAAATCCCTAGCTACCCAACTTCTCCAACCAAGCCATCAGGACCCGATCCCTCATTATCAAGCACTTGCAGTTTGTGAGTTATCAAAATACTACCACTCCATCCAAACTGAAAAGTAAGATGACCATGCCCTGGTGCAAGTGAACGCTTCACCAGCACTGTCACATTCACGGAACCCAGCTCCAATAAGTAACCCAGGAAAGCCACACCATTCTGCAGAGCTCACAGGGTTAGCCTCCTGAACTGCTCCCACTAAAAACAAGATAAAGAATCAAGTATTTTTTTACCATATATCACTCCACTAACATGTTAAACCTTCACCTACTGTACACATTATGTTCTAGATATCCAATGCCAAAAATAGAAAAAGCATAAGCACAGTTTCTGATGATGATGTCAGGTTAGTCAAGGCCAGAATAACACTCGTTGTCAGGGCAAAAAAGCAAGCTTATCAGAAAACTCCTCTCCCTAAATCTTCATAGCTACCACAATACAAAATAACTGCAAAAAAAGCTAAGGTTTTTCTTAAACCCATCTTTCTTCACTGTTCTGGCCACCTTTCAGTGCTCCATCTACCCAACAAGAAAATTATGTGGCTCCTTATCCCCTGTTGTCGTTATTTAGAACCTTCTGGTGAATACCCTTCCCACTGGAATAATTTGGCATTCAAATTTGAGCTTACCTGCCACTGACTGAATATCCTTTAACTGCCGTTTCTTAGCAACCCTTTAATTGCTTGGCAAATGGAACATCATGTTATCTGCATCTATCGCAATGCCCAAAAACTGCACTGTAGTAGTGGGACCTTCCATTTTCTTCTTAGCGAGTGGGAATGTAAATTGTGTAAATATCTTTTGCATTGCTTCGAACAAGACACATTGGTATGACTTAGCTTAGCTGGTTCTATGAAATCAAAGACAACCAAGTAATGAATAAATAATTATTGTCAAAGTCAGACATAGAATTTTTATTGACAATTTTTTCACTATGGAATGCAGTATAGTTTATGGTTATTTCAAACTTTTTACTTTCCTTTTGGAATGGGTTGGAAGGTCCACGACAGGGAGAACTTTGGTCCACGGTGGGCCTTACACACTAATTTAATAACCTTGTGAAATGATGTACAATAAAACATACACAAGTGTCTATCAATATCATCATTCACCATCTCACATTTGCATAGAATAAAAAATGTGTGAATCAAATCTTGCCTGCTCCTTTTTTGAGACTAGAAATAAGGAGGAAATTTGGAGGTTAGGGAGGAGTTCTGAATAAAAAGGACCTGCCATCCTACCCAATGAAGAATTTCTTCAATACCACCTGAGGTTAATCATTTGCCACCTTATGGGTAAAGGGAATAATAAAGCTTTACCAAAAACATTACTTCAGAAAGCTCACCAAGCTTTAATCATTCCATACTCAACAGAAAAGGAAGCATTTTTCCATTTTCCAGCAAGCTTGATGGCCTTGCCCCTAAGCTTACTCATGTTGAGAGATTGTACTACCGAGTAACTACTTTCACAAGTCGTACACTCAAGTCAGAATTTACAGTATGCTCCAAACCTGCATTTAAGGTAAAACAGTGGTCCTTTCTATAACCAGCTGACAAAGATGAGACAGCTCCCACAAAAAAAGGGGAAATTATAGGTATGTTTCAGGCACATGAGTTTTAAGCACAACTCCACCTCCCAGCCTATCCAAGGGCAAATTGCCTCCATTGTCAAAACTCCTTTTACATAAGGCTATCCAAAACAGGATAACCATTGGAAATCTAGGTGAGGCAAGCTTTTGTGCGTATATCAGCCAACTTTGGCTTCTGGAGGAGCTCTCTGCTACAATGGTAGAACTAGTTGGCACAAGCTTACAATTGGTTCCACAAGGGAAAGCAAGGGTGTCAAAGACATCACAGTGGAAAAACAGAGTTAAATGTAGTCAGTATACAAGTTGGATCTGTAATAGATCAGAGCAGGCAGAATGCGAATCAAGAGGCAGGAGCTTAGTCATAATCAGGTTAGTAGTCAGGTACCAGGAGATCAGAGCTTGAGGAAGGATACAGGCAAAGGTACATGGGCAAAGGGCTGGGTACAGGGGTACAGAAACAGAAGAACTCAAAATCACAGGTTCAGGGCAGAGCAAGATAAACACAAATGCAACCAAGGTTCATTCTAGACAATCCAGAGAAGACCAATCAGAGGCAATGCATAAAGATATAAACAGGGCAGGTAATTATTGAATACATTGCACCTGACAAACTCTTTGCACGAGTAGAATGAGTGAACCCAGAAGCTGCTGCCAATATAGTACAGCAAGCCGCAGAACTTGGTTTCAAATCCAGGTAGTGGCTACATGAACATATGGGTATTAGACTCTCTTCTATCCCCTTTATTCATGCTGCCCATGCCATGATTTCTTATCTCCAATGATCCTTGGGTTAACCTACATAATTTCATAAATGCAGCCAAGTTCACAGGAAGAAAAGGCCACTTGGAAGATTAATGGATCTTGCTGGCACTCCTGGATCATCTAGAGTCTGCTGCCATCCATTGAATCTGCTTGATTGTCATCTTGCAGGGCAATAGAGTTTAACTTGATGTTTGAAAGATTTATTTTTCCAGTGTCACAAATATTTTAAAGTTATATGAGCTCACATTGAAATATAAACATATGAATAATTATGCAGCACATAACAGAATTTAAACACCACCAGAAATGGTCCATTAAAATTATCATTCAGCTAAGCAAGGTACAGCAAGCTTGAGATTCTTGGTGGATATCTACACCAAGTCAGCACAAACTCAGCAGTTGGAAGGTATGAGATCCAATCATCCTGCAGATAGATGGTGAAACAACTGAGGTACTGTTTCAGCAGATCAAACTTCCCATTTGTCTGGTGATGAAATGCAGACAGTCCAATATCATTGGCCATCTGGCCCTGTAGCTTCTGTGAGAATTCCTACAGGCTGAGAATGAGAGACAGCAAGAGTAGATAGAGGACTAAAAAAGCTAGAACCCAGTGGCATCTCCCAGATAGACAGTGCTAAGCTGTCAGCAGTGGGAGAAAGCTGTGACCAGGAAATGCATTACTTTAGCTTCAGCGGCCACTTCCTAGCATGGAGTGAACAACAGAATTTCTCTTCCTTCCTCTAAAATCACTGAACAATTTATATTTTTACTTTTAGGAAACTAACTAAAGTGAGTAATTTCCGAAAATATGAACTTTGCTGCAAGTTTTTTAAAAAGATAATGATTGCTTTGAGTAAAAAACCTCCATGTTTTTAATCAAAAATACCTATTAGCCCACACTTTATTATTTCATGACTGTACCTTTACAAGTACCCATATATACTGGGTATCATTCTGTCCAGGAGGCATAGCTGCTTGTTATTTACCTTGGCTTTGTAGTTTGTACTGAATTATGTTCTAGGAAGCCGTTTCTAATTAGTTAGTGCTTGCAGGAAATACAGGAACAAGTCCAGCAGTGGGAGACAGCAGCAATGAAACCAGGACACACAGAGTCAGATCTCTTTATAATTAAACACCAGCCCTCCAGCTGTTGTTCACAGCAGAGACCACAAAGCAGACAATAAAAGCAAAAACAGCAGACATGCTGGGAGACTAATAAAACACTGCAGAACTCACTGTGGCACTAAGAAAACACAGCTGTAGGAGCGCTAAGCAGTGGCAATGGCCATTAGTGACCTCATGGGGAATTCAATGTCGGCAACCACAGAGTGTTAAGTTAGAAGTCAGTTCCCCAGTAACAACACTGGACAATATGTGGCAGTGACAGAAACTGTGGGACTGAGTGGTACTGGGAAGTGGATTGCTGTACATACAAGGGACAAACAAAGCCAAATCATGGGAAACCCAAATCAATAACTACAGAGTGAACTGTTGTGCAGTGCAGACAGGGACAGAGGCAACAGAACAAGCATAATCTGGATACCTAACGCACAAAACACTCTCCTACACAAACTCTGGCAGTGCAAAAGCAATGTGTGAATATTAGCTTTATTCCTATTCAAAATGTTATAAAAAGCTCTTTCTATTTAATGGTATCTCCTGGGCAGGAAAGGGTGTCTGGTGGTATTATTGCAAATTAGAGGCAACAATGTTAAAAAATATTTTTTTTTTTCAAATTTCATACAATTCATGTCAAATTATGAACAACAAAGAAAATATTACTGAGGCACTGCATGCTAAACTCCAAACTGGGACAGCCATCTGGCATTTAAAGGGTTATAGAAGCACAACAGTAAAAATGATAAATATATTAAAAACGTACTGCTCCAAAAAAATAATGTCCTATTACTATATCCACAATCATCAATGTTCTATGGTTTGCAACTGGTTTCCTTGTTAAAGGTACTTTGTTTACCCTTCTGTATTCCAGCAGGAAAGAGTTAAATGGAATGGCTAAATATTCTGATTATCTTTGTTTTTTTTTTTACAGCAATAGATTGACAACAAGCTATTTTTGCATTGTGTGTAAATAATAGTGTTCTGGGTCCCTAGTGTACATTGTATTTTTATTTACTATTATTATATACATCTTAGTATAATTAATGCCACTTTGGGCAGCTGCTGTTTGGAATGGAGGGTCTGTATAGTGCGATGGTATATAAATGTATGTGTACTTTTAAGCACGTTTAGACAAAGGCTGATTCTTTGTATGAAATTGGTGAGTACATTGCACAGACATCAGAAAGTACGTTTATTGTAACGGGAGAACATATTAATGGATATGAATGTATTGTTAGGATATTATTATAGAAAAAAAAATTGCAAAAGAATTTAATAAATACAATTTTATGTAGGAACATATGTGCGCACATAGGTTTTATAGGGTAATAAGACATCTTCATATATATGCTTTTCGCTGGTATGTACTTGTATACTCCCAGTGACAATAAGTTGAATCTTAATATTTTAATAGATAGATAGATAGATAGATAGATAGATAGATAGATAGATAGATAGATAGATA
>WMED01015897.1:0-13493 GCA_019650415.1 Pipa parva
GATATTAAAAATTATACATAAAATGAATGATAATCAGTGCTAGTGCTCTGACAGATAGGAAGTAGTACTTCCTCATAACCACAAACCTAAAATGACATTGGATTGGGCAGTTATAGTTTTGGAAAGCAAAAAATACTGGAGTGATTTGTCTTGATGGATTGGAAAGGACTGGTGTTCTGCTCCTGTTAAACCATATAAATAATATTTTGTTTTATACAGACATAGCATTATTTGCTTTTATGGTATTCATTTTATCTTCCTTAGTTATTCATTGTCTTTATGCTTTATCAAGTTATCACCAAAGCACTTACATGAAAGTATTGCTTGTGTTCTACTGGTCTGTCATATGTTGGAAAAAAGGCTAGTGCGTGAGGACTTTAGTTAAATATTAAACACAACATTCAGAGTTTGCTAAGATTTGCATTCCATCACAAGTAATGGAGCTCATTTTGAAATGCATTCCTTTATTTAACTAAAAATAAATGCAGTATCATATAGAAAAATCTGTTAAATATCCATCATGTAACATTCAGTCAGTCTGTTCCAAAAGTAAGAGGAACTGCGACATACCCAGGCAGATATCGTACAACAAAATACACTCTGGAACCACCAAAAGTCCACCAACAACTGGTGCTTTCTGATACTTTGCACTGCACCACATGTTTTGGACACACACATTCTTTATCAGGTGCACCCAGCCGATAGACCTGCGTGTCCTTAGGCAATTAGATCTACCAATGCCCCTGCATCACTAACAATCAGGTAGAAGGAACAATTCTGTTGATGAAGGACAATTCTACTCCACCCAAACCGCACTGTACTTTTGTATTGTACATATCCATACATTACCATACAATAGAAGTTGAAAAGTTTTTCAATTTGGTAAATGCGGTAAAATATCTGCTATATATTGATATCACTAGGGAAAGAGTGAACTGCATTGAAAACATAGCAAAGTGTGCTAAGTTCAACAGATCTGTATTTGTTGATATTGATCTTTGTTGGTCTTGCAGACTTTAGCAGCCCTTACTAATTCATCAGAATTGAGAAAATTCAGAAAAAGAAAAATAGCAGTGACATCATGTGAATCAAACAGATCAAAATTTCTAAATTCCCCCCTTAGAATGTTTAAACACACATCTGTACATAGCTACAATCCTATGCACAAAAACCTTATGTTTTGCATCATTTGATGTGTGTCATGGATTTTCTTAGCGAACTAATATATAAATCATCCCAGTGACCTGGTAGATATGTATCTATGTACAGCATATAATACACATACCCAGGTCACTGAAACAGAGAACACCTTTCCAGTTCAGAATGTAGAATTGTTGATAAATAGTAGCAAAACCAACAGAAGTACTAATACATTTTGACAGTATTGTTGATTTATTGGTCTTAAAAATACATTTCAGACAAGAGGATTGTTAATAGACATTGAATTTATTTAAACTAAGCATTAATCTTAATTTTTTTTCCTTTTTCATGTGGCCAATATTGTGAAGACTATAGTCTTGCAATTGGCAATTTGGTATCCTATAACAGTAAATCCATAGCTACTATACCAAGCTTCACATTGGTGAGAGTGGGCACACAGGGTGTGCCCCCAAACTGCTGGGTTGGCCCATCAGGGCCCCAGGCCTGCAAGAAGAGCCCATTTGGGGTCTGGAGACCACCCTGAATGGGACCCATTAATGAGTCCACTTCTAATGAGACCTACTGGATGATCCTCCAATCCTCTGGTGGGCCATCCCAACCTTGTCTATGCCAGTAAACTACTTAGTGTAGAGGTTAGAGTAGGGGTCTCAAACTAGTTCAAGTAAATGGGCCGCACATAAAATTTGAAATTGAAGGTCACATTCCTTGCACTTCTATCAGCCACTGAACAACACTTCTTTACCTGTGCGCACAGGCACTGTGCAGCTATGCAATCATGAAGCTCCTTATATACTTCTAATATACTTAGAAACTATAGTGAGTACATTATCTCATATATTAAACTTATTCACTTGACTGGAGGATCCTAAAGAAATGTCATAGTTTATGTTATGATCTGTATTTCTTCTCCGAAATGGTAATAATTTGTCTAGTTTAAGGCAAATTTTGTCACTATGGATGTAAAGCTAGTGATATCTTTGCTAAGGTGATACCTTCTTAATTAATGAATTGATGTGAGTACATTTCTAATATTGTTTCTAATATTTTGTGGATTGACATGCTGCACTGCTATCAGATATCTTAATTTTCTTAAAGGAACAGCTTCATCTCTTCCAATTTATTGCTTGGAACATTCCAAAAATATTTGTCATCTTGAAGTCTTCTCATTGAACACTGTTTACAGTGTTGAGCCAAACCTTCGCTCTATACCCCTTTTGATTGCCCTGCATAGATGCATTGCATTTTATGGTACTCTGTTTTACTTAAAGAAGAACTAAACTAAGAAGTCAAACTTACCTGAGCAATCTAGCAACAGTACACTTAGATCGGCATTCATCTCATGATCCTCAGTCCAGTATTGTGAGATTAATGCTCTACTTCCTGGATATGTATGTGATGTCAAACATCTCCCTCCCACATTTTGCTAAATTTAACTAAATGCGAATGCACAAATTGATCTTCACATGTGCAGATAGTTACGTTCACTGAACTTTGGGAGGGGGCGGATCTATGTGACAATCCACATCACATAGATAATCAGGAAGTGAGCAGGAGCAGGAATGCATTCATCTCCTGGGCTGTGGATTGTGAAATGAATGCTGATCTAGCAGCAATACACTTAGGGTCGGACTGGCCTACCAGATGATCATCCAGAGGGCCCAGACCTGGTGACACAAAGCATCTCACCATCTTACCATTTACAGGTCTCTAGCCTCCTTTAATTACACTAACACTTGGGCAATTAGTTCTTCTGTAATGTTCTACAAAACTGATCAGTTGTTATGATAGTTCTGGTGTACATGATAACTTTTGCTAGTAGGCTATGGGACCTTGCAAACAGCTTCTCTGATGGGCCCAAGATGCCTCAAGCCGACACTGTAACAGAATATGACACAACTCAAGTAATCTGAACATACTGTAAACTGAAAAAATAAATAGGAAGGTGTAAAACATGTGTGTTTCTCTGTGTCATTAATTAAAATACACTGAAAAGAAATCTTACCTAGAAGTTTGGAATGTTTCTCATTAATGTAAAGGTCAACATTATCATTACTTCATATCAATAAGCACTGTAGAGACTGGTGTCATAATACTCAGCACCAGCGCTAGCAGAGAGTAGGTAACTCCCACCAAAATGCAGTCCTGTACATGTAAAAATCTTTACATTTTTACATGTACTACATGTACATGACCATCCCTAGTATTCAGAGATTGGGGATATTACTTATTTACATAAACTTGAAAAGACTGAAGAGCTGGCATATTTCTTTGCATTTTAATGGAATAATTGTAGATACAGATTTGACTTAGGATGATTCTCAATTTAATAATGGGGTATAAATATAAATAAGAGAACCTATATCCAGTAATTCAATACAAAATGACCAAGAACTCCAGTTCAGTTTATTCTTATATCCTGGGAAATAGGCTGCTGGTAATTATTAATATTTAACTTGAAATTGTAGAAACATCTGTACTCTAAGGTGAAATTTAATAAACTCAAAAAATGTTGTCTTTTTTGAGTTTATTCCCGTCGATCTTGGCTTTTTCTCGCGGTAAATATAGAACTTTTTTTTTTATCAAATTTTTCACTGAAAAAGTAGTCATACTATTAATGTAAAGTAATGTTATAAAAAAAAAAAAAAAGAAAAAAGATTCATATTTACTACGAGAAACGGCCGAGATCTCACAGAAATAAACTCAAAAATTCGAAATTGGGTCTTTTTGAGTTTATTAAATTTCACCTTAGAGTACAGATATTTCTCGAATTTCAAGTTAAATATTAATAATTACCAGCAGCCTATTTCCCAGGATATAAGAATAAACTGAAGTGGAGTTCTTGGTCATTTTGTATTGAATTACTGGATATAGGTTCTCTTATTTATATTTATACCCTGTTATTAAATTGAGAATCGAATCATGCTATGTCACATCTGTATCTACAATTATTACATTAAAATGCAAAGAAATATGCCAGCTCTAAGTGTCATTATATAACACGTAAGAGAAAAAAATGTTTGTACCCCTTGCTGACTGGCTAATGAATAATAAGATCTCACAGCTTGACTACTGCAATGGTAATTTGGTGCACTCCATGCTTCAAATGTATTGAATTGTGCTTCATTAATATAAAAAGTCAGTATAATCAAACAATTAGCAGTTAAATCATATTTTAAGAATGTTCAGATGATCTTATATCTTGCAATGTAACCAGAGATAGACAAACGTCCAGAAGAAACTGTAGCAATGGTGTGTTTAAGTTCCAGATAACAGTAAAGTGTATCACTACTGACAACTTTATTGTACCCTTTTTGATAATGTTATTCACAGCTTGCCCAATTTCTGAATTTTTGTTATTTTATAGGATTTCACTTTTATTCACTTATGTTGTAGCACACATTCATGTAACATTTATACTGACAGAGGAGTTATCATCTGTACTCAGGTTACATTATTAATTGGGGTTGTCAAGGAGTCATAGGTTGTAGGAGCTTTTTTCTGTAACAGAGATTTTACTATTGGGGAAGTTGTTTGGTGGGGAGTATGATGCAACCATTTCTCAGGCTAGATCCTATTAGTCAGGAAGGACCAAAAGACAAAAGATTGATTTCTGTATAGCAGGAGTTTTATTGGGTCCCCATGACACATGGAACACGGGCTCAAAGTCAGAGCTAAAAATTCAATATGGCACCAACCTCTGAGGTATTTATTACCTGTGATACCATGTGGCACTTGCTTAACATTCTGCACACTGACAGTAAAGCCTGTATATACAGTATGTCAGTCTTCCAAAAGTCATTCAAAGCAAACATTTTAGTTTCAAAGTGTCAGTGTTTCATGTTTTATGTTTAGAAATGGGCCTGCTGCGTAGAGATTTGAATATCATAACTATTTTCCACCTTCCCAGGAAGAAAAGTAAAATCTGGCACAGTTTATTAATGTGAACAATCACATGTATTCACAGGGTGGTCCATCCAATGGAACGGAGACACCTGTAATGAATAAATGGAAAATGGTGGTTGGGAACTCCATCCTGTGTGTGACTTGCAAAAATGGCCAATGTTGGACTTCAAACCACATATAATTGCCCCATTCCCCTTAGCAACATTCTACATGGTAAAAAACTAATTTCTTATTTTAAATTCACGCAATATGCATTTGTGTCATTATCCATTATTATGTGTGATCCTGCTGTAAATTGAGCACTCCAGTATTTTACCCTCCCCCCATGTCATCTTGCTGTTATAAGGAGCTAATAAAATTCCATGAATTTTTAATGATCTTGAATTCTGAGTTAACTTCTAAGACCATAAGAGTTCACTGAGATCTAACAATGTTCTCAAATGATTCCAAATGTTTTTTAAGGCACTTTTATAGCCTAAATACTGCTACTAACATGCAGAAAAATTTCTGATCCACTCATTGCATTGATTATTTACATTTTCTTTTTGAGGTCTATAAAAACAAAACATTCTATTTTAATCATTTGGTCAAGGTTTTCTATGATTTGTGTTTTGTCCTTTCTCCCCTGGTGCCTATAAACCTTCTAAAACCCAAATAGAAAGCGTGGTTTGAAAGAAAGGAGAGACTGCAGTGAGAAATTGCTTTTAGGGCAGTGGTTACACAAGCACTCAGCAATAAAATTTTCTTAAAACTAACAAAATAACAATTTCATTAAAAATGGGAGTAGGTATCAATAAGCTCTGTATGACTAAAATTGGATACTGCAGCATGACATTTCTTTTTCAAAACAAAACAATTAAACTCTGCCCTATGGAAATACAACAGTGGTACAAGAACAGTACTGATGGCTTCAACTGAAAATGCAACTTCAACTTTTTAAGAAATTATTGTGAAATGTACTGTATGGAAATACCCCCAGCAGAAATATGGCTGCCTCATTCTGTCAGCAATGCTAATACACCATTCAGTTTTTCTTTAACAATATCATGGTGACCTCAGAAAAATTACCCATGAACCCCTATATTTAACTCTGGAAATTAAATCGCAACCTCCTGACTTATCTAATACCTTTTATAATACATTTTACTTTACAACACATGGTATAAAGTTATATTACTTGGAATAATAAAATCCTCTTCCAGGTAACATCCAAAACAGTTATTATTGTAAAAGAAAACATAGTAAGTAGTAGTAATAATAGTGTCACCATTTTGTCTTGTTTTAGTCACCTGTACTGTCATTGACAACTCTTCAGACAATTTCTAGCTAGTGTTTGTGGAAATGCATGATAATGTTGTGGACTGTGTGAGAAATTATCACATCACAGAAAACAATCTATTGTCATGAATTCATGCATCTATATTACAATTCACACTGATAAATATGCCCCCTCCAGCCCTTAGGATAAACAACTTGACACCCAAAGGGCCACACACAGATTAAGTATCTGATCAAATCAAAGTATAATAAAATATAATTAGCTGCCATAAAATAACTTAAATGTATATTAGATTTCTTCTAATCATTCAGATCTGATATGCTAATTAAGTAATGGTGGAGGACCGTCAACTGTGGACTGCAAACATTCTCCACCCCAAAATGTCATGCAATCATGATAGAAACTTCTCAATCCCTTTATATTTTTTCTAGGTACTAGTTGACCCACTTCTGGGGAGGACCTGAGGTAGCATAGCAGAGCATACACTGTCCCCAGAATAGTCATGCAATGGACATTCCAGCTGTAAGTCCATCATGATCAACTCTTCAAGTTTACCCTGCCCTGCAACAGTAGATTCTCGAAAAAACAAAAAGTGAATACTTGAAGCTGAGGTAAAAACTGTCTCTTTTCTCTATAATCTCCCTCTTCCTCAATTCCAAACTTGCTTTGTACCACTTTTATCTTATATTTTTGTATTAGTATGTCCAACTACCATGTTAAATGCCTTCTTCCCTGGGAAAGCACTCGTATACCAGCTTCAGATGCTTTTTTCATAGGATTCACAGAAGCAACTGCACTGTTGCACTGGAAACTGGTGGGTTGGGATGATTGAATCTTTTTGTGTCCTTTCCTCACAGCAATAGAGCCCCAAGCACATGGTGCACATTGTTATGCAGTCGCAACCACTGACTCCTCCTGCAGAGTGTAATAAAGTTGGTCAGAGCCTTGTTCAGGAGGTTCCCAAAATGCAGGCATTGACTTGGTACATAACATGCAATGCTCTCTCCTGGAATTTTGACTTGTTGGTCTCAGGTTGATAGTGAAAAAGGAACACCAAGCTGAGAAGTCTTTATCATTAGTTTTAACACTTCCTATCCATTATTTATTTGTGGAAAATTGGATTGTGAGATTGTTTACTGTTTTGTCTAATATTATATATCACACATTTACTACTAATTGTATCTTCTAATAAATTGTAATGTAAATTAAGAAAAACAAATTTTTTTCAGAGATAACTGTACTCTGTTCCCTTCCTTTGTCCTTCTTCACTATATACAAATGATGCACTCAGGAGCTTATTCACTAAGGTGCGAATTCGACTGTCGAATTCACAAACAGTGGATTCCCATAGTAAATCTGCATACAATTTCCCCATTGTAAAGTCGTGACAATTTTTTAATGTTAAGATTGCGACAATTTTCTCATAATAAAGTCGTGACTGAGACAATATTCTCATTATAGAGACAAGACTGCTACAGTAGCAGCCTATTGCGACTGTCTTTATCTGGCGAATTCACACCTATACGCAACAATTCGGACTTTAGTGAATAAACCCCTAAGTCACCTACAATAAATCCAGCATACCGAAGTAACTGTCTTTAGTTTTGTGTAATATAAGGTAATAGTGGTACCTAAGGTAAATCATGATGTTGATGATCAGATACAGATGCATGAGATATACTATATTGGATTATAGCATAAATACATAGTTATGCAGTAAAACTCTCCAGTTCAGTGTTTTTAACTATTTGTTTCTCTGCAAATATTTTTGACTCAGTTTGCAAAATGTTACAGCCTACTGTCAGATTCTCTAGAACTACATTTCCCAGAATACAAAGGGTAAGACTCCCCCCACCAAAAAAAATCTGATGATACCCTACTTTAAAAAAATCAAATACTGTATTTGCTGGTGTATAAGACTACTTTTTAACCCCTGAAAATCATCTGAAAAGTCTGGGATCGTCTTATACACTGGATATCACTTTTTTCTCTCCTTACCTAGCTCCACCTTTGCCCGGCTGTCTGTGCTGAGCGCTACAGCATTCCTCCCCCAGCATTGATGTAACTTCCTGTGAGCAACAGGAAGTTTAATCATTGCTGGGGGAGGAAACGCTATAGCACTCAGCACAGACAGCCGGGCAACAGAGGAGCTAGGTAAGGAGAGAGAAAAGGAGGGGGACGAGCACTAAGATAGCGCCCCCCTCCTTCAGAGGGAAGGGGCTTGTAGGGGCAGCACAGTGTGATGGTGCTCTGATAATCTTGGAGACAGGGAGAGCTGGGCAGGCAGGGAGAGCTGACCAATCCAAGCAGGATTTGCCTTGGAAGAGGGGTAGTCTTATATGGTGAGTATATCCCAAACTCTATATTTTAACTTGAAAAGTTATGGGTCATCTTATACTCCCAGTCATCTTATACGCAAGCAAATATGGTATGTTTCTTTAACTTACATAAATAACTTACAAAACATGATAAAAACATGACTTATAGGCAACTTTCACAGATCTTTGAAATGGTAGAAAGACCCCTGGGTGTCAGTATTACTAAGCTATTTGCAGATGTTCGGAGGAGTTGCCTCATGCTGCAATAGGCTGTAACCTTACTATATTTTGACAGTCAGTCTTACATCCATTTTCATTTTTTTATGGACTTACACATGAAATTCATGGTGATTCTGCAGGTGTTGCAGTTTATCACAGTGAATAAAGGCTAACTCCCCTAACATCTACATTTGTGTATGCTTAGTGTATTGTGTTACAAAGAGTACACTGCATGCTAGAGACTGAACAGGGCAATACCCTATCAATTTTTTTCTCTGCAGAACCGAGCAGGCTTCCATGGGGTTATAAGCTGCCTTATTCGAGATATGATGTGCTTTTTACCTTCCATAAGCATTCTTTTCTCTCATAAAAATGTTGGCAGATTGGAAAAGAGTAGCATTATATGGTTTGGATGTTAAGTATAATTGCATTTTTATAATCATGTTTATTGTTTATGTCTCTAATGATTTTATGCAGTTTTCAGTTTCATAACTGTGCTAGTTAGCAAAAAATGATGTTTTTGACTACTGTAGGCAAGCTTTCTTTTCTCTTGTTTAATTATGTCTCAGAGCCTGATAATTATGTCTGTTAAAAAGAGCCATCACAACAGGAAAAGAGTTCAGGGTTGTGTTTGCATTAGTAAAGGTTGTGTAGCATTAGATGAAGTAGCACAGAGATGTGAAACAAAATTGTTTAATCGTGTACATGTTTGTATGTTTGAAGTGTATATGTTTTTATATTATATGCCTCTGATATATATCGGGCATATTCATGAAAGTCCGAACAGTTGTTTCCATTCGCCACTTCTCAATGTCCACGTATTTGTCAGACTCTGTGATGTGGTGAATCCACAACCAGTTTGGACTCTTACAACAGTTGTGACCTTACAGAGCTCTTGGCATCACTTTGTTTGCACTTGTGCAGGTAATAAGGCTATTTATCAAGTGTCTGCGGGGGTTATTCACTAAAGTCCGAACTGTTGCGTATAAGTGTGAATTAGGCAGACAAAGACAGTCGCAATAGGCTGCTACTGTCACAGTTGCATCTCTATAATGAGAATATTGTTGCATTCGCGATTTTATTATGGGAAAATTGTCAAAATCTTAACGTTAAAAAATTGTCGCGACTTTACAATGGGGGAAATTGTCATGGATTTGCTATGGGAATCCGCTGTTTGCGAATTCGACAGTTGAATAACCCCCTAAGTCTCTTGAAGTAGTGAATTCAGCCAGGCGTACTGTGTCAAATTTGCCAGCTTCACTGCGCTAGAAATTAGGAGGAATTTAGGAGGGCTCCTACCTGCGCTATGCAACAAACTGTGTCTGACGGCGTTCACTTTTTCGCTATGGAAATCTGCCACTTAGTGATTAAAGAGTTCAGAATTTGTAACTAGAGTGTAGCAACCAGAAATGTCAAGAATTCAATTCAACAGTAAAATTCTCATTTTGATGAATAAGCCCCTTATGTTCTTTAAAGACAGTACTCTATTTTATCTATATATGTATATATTGTGCCGCCAACCCGTCCCCTCTGGAACTTACAATCTGTTTTCCCTGCAGAATGACATGCACAAAGATTAAAGCCAATTTAGTCAGGCCTCAGTTAACCTACCGTGTGTTGGGACTGAGGCAGGAGTACCCAGAAGATGAGGTTCAGGGTGGAATCAAACTTAGGACCCAGTACTTTGAGAAAGCAATGCCTACTGACTTAGTAGGGCTTATTAACTGGAATTAATTGGCTAAGCATGTTTTTGCGTGATGATGTAGGTGCCAATAAAAGAGTTAATTAGTCACACAATAATTATTGTCAATACACACATCTGTTTTTTTTACACTTCTTTTTTCATTTTTTCTTACATAGGAATTAGATAGACTTCATAATTTTATTTTTTGTTGAGAATCACACTGTTGTTTGTTCTAAAGAATTACAAAGTGGCTTGCGCAGTTCCAATTTAAAAAGAAAAATACATTTTCTCCATATCTATCCCCATTCATTTGTACGCCTGCATCTTCCCTTCCTCTTCTTTGACATACAGTTAACTGCACCGTGATTACTAACTATACTATCCTAACCATACATTTAAATACAATCAATTGCTAGTTTCCATAAAGCCAAGATATAAACTTGTAGAAACCAGAGCCAAAGGCCGAATTACAGTGACTTTTTCTAGTTACAAATTGAATGAATTAATAGAATTAAAGCAAGCTGGAGCAGTGTTGTTCTCCTCCTCCTGCTGTTCCAGTCTCCTGCAGGTGGAGAGGAGTGCTACTACTAATGCCTATGACATAGTTGAAGAGCAGTTTATAATAATATACTACTAGTGATCATAAGGCCACATGTCAGCATGCAAGGAACTTTTTTTTTTCAAATACTCCAAACTTAAGGGTAAAGGGACAACCTTTGAGAACCGTCATATGAATGGGGTGCTATGTATCACAACAAATACTGCCAGTACAGTCAGAGTGCTGTTGCACTTTTTGGCTGAGGACATACAGTAGAGCTGGCAATACAACTAATTGCATCTCGTATAAAGCCAGCATTGGACAGAGTGTCCCTATGGGAATTTTTGTGATCTGAGGAGCTGTTACAAGTTTTTGTACTGGGGATATCTGCATGAATTGTGGCTTCTACTCTCCTGAATAGATGCAAGCAATTACTAACTTACCACTGCTATTATGACTGGCTATGCTTTTGTCACTAGGGTGTATAGCAGTGGATACTAGCATTCAGACCATTCTATTTGTCCTTCTATTCACATGTTACTGTTGACTTTTCATGTATTAACTTTTTGATATAAATGGTAGCTTTAGTGCTGTGATTATCTGTTTATCAGTCTGTAAATAAGTATTAAGGGGAATGCCCCTTCGTTTGTTATTCTTTTTTCCTTCTGTTTTTTTTTCTGTTTGGATTTGCTTTGTGATTTGATATTATAATTGTGTACAGTTTTGTGTCATTAAAATCTTGTGTTTCAAGGCAGTCAGTGTTGGTGTGTTACTCCCGTGTCTCTGCAGAGCTTTGTAAACGTTTAGAGACCTTTCCACCTGTTTGACCTTTAAGGGTTAAGTGCAGTAGATATATCCTTTCCTTCTTCATTGGAAATACTTCTTTCAGCATTGCATGGGTTAATACTCATGGGTGTGGCTCACACAAACAGCAAAAGTCAAATGGAAATAATTACATCATATACAAAATATACATGTATGTACAGTGCCGTTTCTGTGTATGTATATGGGTTAAGATAAAAATAAAGTAATTTTGTAAGTTACTGTCACCTCTATAAATAATTTACATGAATTCAGTGACATAGTTACACTATTAGGACGATATCTATTAAACTCAGAAAGACCGCTCTCGTATTGTTCTCGCGAGAGCGGTTCTCGATTTTTCCGATTTTTCGATGGAAAGGTAGCCATACTTTACATACTTTACATTAATAGTCTGGCTAACTTTTTTTTTTGTTGAAAAATTGAGTTCGAAAAATGAAAAAAATATTGCGAGAACAATGCGAGATCGCCGTCAGCCTGTGTTGATAGTAGTGTCTGTCAACCACCCAACTTGTCTGAAGTGCCATTTAGTTATCTCAGTCTCCTCAATGTCTAATATATTACTTTTCTAATTAGTTTCTATTTGCTTTGCCTTTTTTAATACTGTAAGTAATCGTAGAAAACCCAACAGGGAAAAATAACATATTAACTCACGCGTTCTTTCCCAGAACAAAAGCTAATGTGCTGTATACCACACGAATTTATATTGTGGTAGTTTCATTCAAACTTCATTAGCAACTCCTAGCAGCAAGCTGATTAATATAACTGACAGGTCCCTTTTCCATTACAATATTAGCCCATTGTCCACTGTGAACTCACACCAGTAACCAAAACAATAATAATAAAAACAAAATTCCATCATTAGCATGTCATTTATTTACATTTGTTTGTGAATATTATTGCTTTATGTCTGATTTTACCTTTACCAATAGCAAATATGATGTTAAACAGACCTCACCCAGTCCCCTTGATTTCTCTGGTGCTTCAGATAATACATAGTCAGAAAGTGTGCCTGTAAGACCAATTATTAAAGCTAAATAATTAAATATCATACACAAATTAGACATTGTGCACACAAGACATTGTGCACCCTGAAGCACCGCCCCTGAACTTATATGTAATGTCCCTGTGCCTAGTGTGAGGATCCAGCCACATTAGAATTGAGTGAGAGCTTACCCAAGCTCAACCAAAAAGGTAAAGTGCATTCATTATACTGTATATGTGAAGCATGAAAGCGCAGAATAAGGACCCCAGTTAAGGTAGCAGAATACCAAAAAAGAAGTTCTTTCTATGGCTTATGTCCGCATGCATCAAAACGCATAAAACCACAAGTGAAAATCCTCACTACTGGGCTACCTGAGGCATTTTACTGTGAGAAAAATCAGGTGGCCCTTTTTTCTTGTGATAAAAATGCCTGGTAATAGAGGTAGATTTAGTTATTGGCCATACCTGAGCACCTGATGAAGACAATGCAATAAAACACAAATAGAGGCAACAGTGAAGCCTCATTTAGGGGGTAATTCATCAAAGTCCGAATAGTCGCGTTATGGTGCGAATTCGCGTCTATTC
>WMED01015898.1:0-13492 GCA_019650415.1 Pipa parva
GGAAATGCAATCTAATTATGACAAAGGGAAAGGCTGTTTCAAAGGAAAGCATATGTAATATCAAAACAAAAATACAAAGGGAGCCTTTTGTTTCTTTTAAAAAGGGGAAATATTACACTCAGAGTCTCAGGGCTGCATAAAAGAGATAGATCAGCACCACTTCAAATGAAAAGTCTTCACCTCAGTGTCTCAGCCTCTCATCTTAACAGAGCCTGTCATCTTCTACCACCTGAGCATACAGCAATATTCTTATTCTCTCCAAAACCATTTCTGTTTTAGTGGAACTCAGTTTGTAAGTCTAGTTTTTTCTCTTAAAGTACAAAACACCGCTGTGTCCTTTGTCATTGAATTCAGGAGTGAGGAACTGATCACAAACAAACATTTTACACATAGGGCTAGATATTCATTAAGGGAATTCTCCATCTTTAACAAGCTTGGCAGATTTTTTAGTTTAATCATGATAACTAACTTCTATTTTTTTTTAAATAAATTGTTATTTCTCTCTTTGTATCTTGGGTTGATGACTATGCAGACAACAGTAAAAAAGGGTGGGTCCACTTTGCCCTATATTAGCAACATTACACATATCCTATTATTATATTATTTCAGGCTGCAGGTCTAAGTTAATATGGCCGGGTACACTTAGCACTGGTACTCTATGTAGTGCACTTATATTATCCATAAATAGACACTATGCCAGTGGTTCTTGCTTAAACCCACAAAAAAGTATTTAAGAAAAGTTTAAAGAGTACGAACTTAGTAACTGACATAACAAAAAGAAACTGTGTTTAAAGCTAGAACATCATAACATATGAATATAATTACTCACAGACACAAAACACATGTATTCCTACTGGTTGTCTTAGGAGGGTTCTTTGTGGGTTACCCATCTGTTAGGGGGCACTCCTTGGGAAACCTTTACTCAATGTATGTAGGTTTCTACATAGTGAACCTAGCCGCACCACTTCAAGTTCCATCTTTCAAAACCAGGACAAGCAAAACATCTGGATTCCTTCCCATGTTGAAAGCCATGAGGCACCTCTTTCAAAACCACCCACTGCACATCATTATATTAACTTAAAAAGGGTCCTAAATTAGTGACATAATTTAACTGTGAAGTCTCAAGTGTTTTTAAGTATTTTATTTCCCAGAGCCGCTTCATAGCTAGTGGTCATTAGTTGGAACCCTAAATACAATTTGGTAGATCAGTGAGAATTCTAACATATTTATATGCTCAGCTGACTAAACATCTAAACAATTTTTTTAAATGGAACTTAAAGCTAGCACACTGTCTCTGAAATGATCAAAGGGGTTAAATTAGGATAGCAGCTTTTAGGTTATTTTCTCAGCTAGCAAATCCAAAATATCACTGGCTTCACATGGTTTTTATTGGTGAGTAAAAGAAAGCATAATTATCCTAATTACAGAAAAACTCCCCTTTAATTTACACAGGCAGGAAATGGAAGAGCCTGTAATTGGGAGGAAAACAACGAAATAGCATGTAATTGGAGAGTGCTTATTTATGATGGAAACCTAAAAACAATAGGAACAATTTTTTCAGTGCAAAGATTAGTCGCTACAGAAATTATATTTTGTGTCTAACTTTAAAAAAGAAAAAAAGTCACCAGCGATTATAACATTAGGAAAATTAATTTAATGTAAGAGGGATTACATATTTTAATTAACTGACTTCAGTTCTAGCACCTTTAGACCATGGAAAAGTTGGTTTTGTGCTTTAAGGTACATAATGTGATTTGTTTAATAGCAATGTGTTTTATCTTACAACTGCTAAAACTCAAACTTTATTTTTAATGCTTTGAAGGTATAACTGACAATGCTTAACTTCCTTTCTTCTACTCCTTATTTAAAGATAAAAATATGTTATTCATATAGAACAGATCTGTTTTATACACTTGGTACCCTGGCTTACTGCATAGAGACCATCAATTGCCAGGGTGGCAACAAAGGCAGATTTTATTCACAGTGAGCAAGAGGAGAAGGATTGGGGGGGGGAATCTATGCATAAATGGATCCTCTTCTATAGAACATAGAAGTGAAAGGATGCAGAAATGACCCACGCAGATCAGTCTCACAGAGGGTTTGTGATCTCGATTGGTTTGTCCAATGTTTGCACAAAAGATGAACGTTTTATAAAGTGCTCCATAATCCAAACTTCTAAATATAATCCTCTAAAATCCAGTGCTGGATCATTACAAAGTAGCTTGCTTGATTTCCCTTTCCACTTATTTTTGGGATATGGTTGTGTTTGATGACAAAATCACCTGTTATTCTGATGACAAGTGAAGGGTCTTGATTTGATTTAAGATACTTGTAAATGCACAGATTTGGAGACTAAATATGTAATTAAGGACAAATTGGTCTTTAGTCTTTGCAAATATAGGTAGACCTAACAATTGTATAATCAGAAATGCTTGATGATCTTGTAATGTATGGCTTGTTTTCTACTTTTATTTAATCTATCAATGACTGGTAGCAGGATGTCATCACATATTCATAATTGTTAAGGTTTTCACATAAAGCAGATTCAGCTTTTCGTTCATGCTTTCTTTACAAAAGTATTCAGTTAGTAGGACCCTAACTTTGGTTTGGTTTCGAACTGTTTGTTGCTAGATGCTTCAAATAACTGATTTTTGCATTCAATATATATTATCCAGCAGTCTATTTAAATAATAAATTTCCTTCTGTAACAACTGTTTATGGATGGACCCAGAGAAGGTATCTAGTACTGATTCCTGGGCAACTAGGGAGGCCCCAGAATTTGTGACTGGAATCCAGAAATCTTAGGTAGTGAGGCCAGTACTGCAGGGAAACTCAGCAGAGGATAGGGAGCCAAAGGCATCAAACAAAATCAAAAAAAAAAAAAATTCAAAGTTAAGGGGTCATAAAGATCAGGGTTGACAGCAAACATCTAAAATCGGAAACAATGGAAAAAGTTAGGGCAAATAGCCAAAAAACAAAATCCAAGGGCAGGCAAGGGGTCCTAAACATTATTTAGCAACATGATACAGAGTTTCTATGGTTCTGAATAATCAGGAGACCAGCTTGGGCAAAGATAACAAGAAATTATGCAGCTTGTATAGCCTTTGGGTGTGGCTAAAGATCTGTACTTTAGCTGATTAACAGCTGCAAGCAAGTTCAGCACCAGCCTTGGAACAGCTCAAAAACTTTGACTAGCCCCCAGCTTGGGAGCATAGTCTTAAGGGGTAGAACTACTACACAGGAAGCAGAAGTTCCAGAGTTTATATCCCTGACAGACTTACTGGCATGCCTTACTCCTGAGAGAATGCTCAAGTTATGGAGTTTTCTGTAGCTGCTCATGGCAAGCTTTTGTAAAAAAGAGGACATGGTTGCATGTCAGCTCAGTAGGAGAACTGCAGCTAAAATAATGACCAGGGAAGACCATATATTCTGAAGATAATTGTGCTTTGGAGTAGGAGACTTGCAGCATGGGTTCCACTGCAGTCTTGGCGCTAGCTACTCCCAGGGTGCGAAATCTAAGAAGCCCCTGGTCTTCATCTTTGACCCTCTGTAACAAGCAGTGCTTGCATGTGCGCACTACTTGTTACTTCTGTCAGCTGAATGTTGGCAGGTGCTGCAGAGACACAGCTCTCCCCAGCAAATCTGGGTTGGATTAGCCAATCTGGAGCCACTGATGTCCCGGATGACATCAGCGGCAGCTAATTCAAAAAACTGAGCACTGCCTTCAGCAGTCATTAACTAATTAACATCACCAGAGGAAGGAAGGATCCTATTTGTATTCTGCATCAAGTTCTGTTCAGTTTCAAGTCTGCCTTAAAGGGATCTATTTCATGTGAATTCTGTTCTAATTCTGTCCCTGTTTTCACGTATCCTGTTTGGTGGAGTGTCAGCTCTTCAGTAAGTCTTTACAGCTTGTACCTACAGCTTCTGTCAAGTTCAGAACCAGCCAGCTTGCAGCACCTGACCCTCTCCTTGTTCCTGAGCTGTGTCCGTGCAGTGTCTACCCTGTTTCTGAGCTGCTACTAATGGGTGCTGTGTATTACAGTTCAACGTGTGCCCAGGATTGCTGTAAGTGACTGATTTGTGATGCTGCACTTCTATGCTCACTGCGTTATATTTCTGCTGTTCCAAGTATCTGCCTGAGTTCCATGTGAGTCTATCCAGCTGCCTGTGTTTAACAAAAAGGAAAACCTACTATAACAGTGCACACCTGACTGCGGGAAGAAGCTTTCAGTAGCGAAACGTGTCCAGTGGAGGGAAGGGACTACACCCTGTCAGCCGGTCTTTACATCTTTGCTGCTATAGTCATCTGGAAAGCCTACACTGGGAATCGCCTTTTGATCAAACCCTTGCTGCATGTAAGACACCCATTTGGGAAATGATGTGTTGCTAATTGATTGCATTGTCTTGGATTGGGAAATGATGTGTTGCTAATTGATTGCATTGTCTTGGATTGGGAAATGATGTGTTGCTAATTGATTGCATTGTCTTGGATTCCTGGGGTTTAGACCATTATTTACTCTTGTGAATTACGGTTTTGGGGTAGCCCCTTTCCTCTTGTTGCACTATGAGGAGCCTTGTGCCCTGTTTTTAGAATGTTTTTAATTGTCTTTGTTGGTTTGCTGAGTTGGCATTTTTGTTAATAAATATAGTGATTTTTTTACCAAATTGAGCATATACTGTATATCTCTTATTTGAATATATTATACTTAATTATTCAGGTGTGCGCTGTTATAGTAGGTTTTCCTTTTTCTTAAACACAATCAGTTTTTGTAACCTACAGCTGCACCCATGGTTTATTGCATAATGTTTTGCTCGCTGCTACATATGTTTTTCTCTTAAGTAGTCTATCCAGCTGCCAGCAGTGGGAGGTTACTCTGAGGGCCGCACTGGGAGGGGCCTGCCTCAAAGACCATACCCCCTTGTGGAGGTTTCAGGGTGAAGATGAAGACCTGGCCCTCCTCAGTCTCCGCACCTCAGTGATAACCATTGCCAACTCCTGCTGTGGTCCTGAGGATCCACTATCTCTCCTTTTGCACTCTGCCCTAGTACATGTACCTGAGTCTGCACCTGTACATGTATCAGAGTCCTGAATATCCTGTTCCTGAGTGTCTTGTATCCTGTTCCTGAGTATCCTATCCAAGTCCTGAGTGTCCTGTTCCTGAGTATCCTGTATCCAAGTCCTGAGTGTCCTGTATCTGAGTCCTGAGTATCCTCTTCATGGCATACGGGCCTGGGTTGCTTCTGTTTCCTCCTATGGATGCCCAGTTCTCATGGCATTTGGTTCCTGTATCTGCATCAGTTCCTGAGTCTGTACCAACATCTGTTCCTGTACCTATCTGTTTCTAAACCTGCACTTGTCTGTTCACTTGTCATATTACTGTTTATTTTGGATCCCATTAAAATGCCTTGTTCTTTGGATATTTCCATGTTTCCTGCCATGTTTCTGTTTCCTATCTGGTCCAGTCCTAGCCTTTCCTTCCTTACACCCCCGCAAGGAAGTATGGGCTTTGCTGCCAGGGACTCCCAGGTCGCAGTCCCTGAGAATACCTGACCACAGATGGAGAAGGAAGGCAAACGTTAACAAGGTTCAGGTTTGAGATGCAGAGGCAAACAGTGGCCAGTGAAGGGATTAATTATTGACAGGCAACAGGCTGAGTTTATTACACAGTAACAGAATAATGGACACACCCTAGAACTACCAAACTGAGTTCTATAATTGGGCGCAGACACTCTAGAGAAGCTCTTTTAAATAGTACAGGAGCTGGACTGCGTGGCCACCGAGGAAGGGAATCAGTGTTCCCAGTGCCGCGATGACACCAGCACTGGAAAGGAGGACTAAGGTAAGTAATGCTCCTTACAGTACCCACCTCCTCAGGGGAGTCCACTGGAAGCCCTTTAGGTTTATCACGATGTAGGCTGTGGAAGACTCAGACCAACCTAGGAGCAAGTACTTCAGATGCATCAATCCAGGAGTTTTCTTCTGTACCATAATTATTCCAATGAACAAGATATTGAAGCTTCCTATGAGAAATATGAGAATTCAGTATCTTCCCAACCTTGAATCCTTATTGGCCATTCACCAACAGGACCCGGGGAAGAGGCAATGGAAGAGAAACTATTAGATACTGCGGGTTTGAGAAGGGAAACATGAAAGGAATTAGGAATATGAAGATTTCTGGGTAGAATAAGCTTAACTGCAACAGGATTGATGATGCTCTGAATGGGAAAAGAACTAATAAACCTGGGAGCCAATTTACCAGAAGGTAAGCAGAGGTGAATATTCTTAGTGGATAACCAAACCTTATCTCCAACTTTGTAGTTAGGGGCTGGGCACCTCCTGCGATCTGCAGCATTCTTTTGGGAACTTTGAGCCTTTTCCAGATTTTGCTGGACTAGCTGCCAAATAGAGGAGAAAGTTTGCAATTCAGAGTCTACAGCTGGTACAGATGTAGATGAGGCGAGACAAAGGAAAAGCCCTAGGATTGTACCTGTACACACAAAAGACCTGGAAGATTCTCAGCAGGAGCAGAGTTTTGAAAATTTTCAAAATTGGACAAATATACTGGAGAAAGAGCTGCCAAAAAATTTTACAGTGGGACTAATGGGACTAATGGGACCTTGTTCCTCAGTGTGCAGAGTTAAAACTCTTTGTTCTTACTACTGGGGAGATATGAGATGATGAAATTAAAACGAGTGAAGAATAATGTGAATAATGCCCAACGGGCTGATCTGAGATACTCAAGGTTCTTATGATCTGTTAGGATCACAAAAGGATGGACAGATCCCTTTAAATAATGGCGCCACTCAGACAAGGCTAGTTTAATAGCCAAAGGTTCATGTTTACCCACATCATAATTACTCTCAGCAGGGGAAATTCGACAGGAAAAGTAGGCACAAAGATGTAGTTTCCCAGAAACAGGATCCTCCTGCAACAGGACAGCACCTGTGCCAATGTCAAAAGCATCCATTTCCAACTGAAAGAGTCTGGAGGGATTTTCATGTCAAAGTACTGGAGCGGAAGAGAAAGCATCTTTAAGAATGGCAAAGGAACGTAAAGCTTGCTGAGACCACACTGCAGGCTTAGTTCCTTTCTTGGTTAAAGCAGTAATAGGAGCAGTAATAGTAGAAAAGGACTTAATAAACTGTCTATAGTAGTTGGAAAAGCCAATAAATTGTTGAATTGTCTTAAGAGTAGTAGGCAAAGGCCATTGTTTAATGGCAGAAACTTTATTGGATCCATCTTGAGGCCCTTGGCAGAAATAACATAACCAAGAAAGGAAATCTTAGAGACATGAAATTGACTTTTTTCTAACTTAGCATATAAAAGGTTCTTCCTGAGACGAGTCAGCACTTCCTTAACATCAGATACATGCTCAGATTTGGACCTATAAATAATCAAAATATCATCCAAATAAACAACCACAGACAGACCCAGTAAGTCCCTGAAAATATCATTCATAAACTCCTGAAAAACTGTGGGAGCATTGCATAGTCCAAAGGGCATTATGAGATAGTGACCTTCATGGGTATTGAAAGCCATTTTCCATTCACATTCCCTGCTGGATGCTTATCAAATTGCAAACTCCAAGGAGGTCAAGCTTGGAAAAGATTGTAGCCTCTTTTACAAATACAAATAACTAGGAAATTGGTGGCAAGGGGTAGGTGTTTTTAATAGTAATTTTATTCAATCCCCTATAATCAATACAAGGTCTGAGACTACCATCTTTCTTTTCCACAAAAAAGAAAGTGACTCCTGATGGAGAAGTAGAGGGACGGATAAACCCCTTTTGAAAGTTTTCTTGAATATATTCTCGCATGGCCTCAGTCTGGGAAAAAGGAAAAACCCGTCCACGTGGAGGAAAAGTGCCAGGAAAAAGCTCAATGGTACAGTTATAATGTCTGTGGGGAGGAAGAATATTAACACCCTTCTTACCAAAAACATCTTGAAAATCATGATACTCCTCCATTATGGTCGATAGAAGTTCAGAAGAGAGAGAGATATCTCTGCCACAGGAATTGAAGGGGGTATTACAGTGCAGCACTTAGTTTGGTATCCACAGGACCAACTTAAAATTTGATTCTGCCTCCAATCCAATGCAGGATTATGTAGTCTCAACCAGGGGAGGCCTAAAATTATAGGAGTTGACGGAGTCTTGATGAGAAAAAAAGGAAATAGTTTCTGCATGAGAATATCCATTTACTAATTTCAGAGGCTTAGTAGTGAAAGTCACCAGCCCTTCGTATAACGGTTTTTCATCCACAGCCAGTATATGCAATGGAGAAGGGAGCGCCATGGAAGGGAAAAAATTGTTTTCAGCAATAGTAATATCCATAAATTACCATCTGCACCAGAATCAACGAATGCCTGGGTGCACACATTAGTAGTGAGACTGTTACTGGAACTATGAGACTATGAGTATCCTGTAGGGGTATGTTTCTTGATGGGCATAGGTGTCCTACCCCCGAACTTCCTAGGCCAGAGAATTACCCAGCTACAGGGAAATTACAAACTAAATGGCCTTTCCCACCACAATATAAACAAAGGCCAGATGTTCCACAGCGGTTGCATTCTGCATCAGAAAGACCAGTAGCACCTATCTGTGGGCTATGGGCTCTTCAGTGCTAGTTGGAATGTTAGAACTGGAATGAGAAGAACAGGTAGACTGTGACGACGAGACAGACTTCTTCTTCTCTGCTTTCCTCTCCCTCAGGCGATTATCCACCTTGATACTGAGGGCAATCATCTCTTCCAGAGAAGTTGAATGATCGTGGGATACCAAATCATCTTTTAACTGGTTGGAGAGTCCTTGCCAATAGTCGGCCACCAATGATTCATTGTTTCAGCCAGTCTCTGTGGCTAAGGTTTGGAATTCAATTGCATAGGCAGAGGTAGGATGCTGGCCTTGTTTAATCTGTATTACATGAGAAGAGGCGGCAGTAGTATATCCTGATACATCAAAAACCTACTGGAGAGCAGAGATAAATGTCGAGGAGTCACTCATGATGGAACTGTTTCTTTCCCACAATGGAAAAGCCCATTCCAAGGCATCATTGGACAGAAGGGAAATTACAAACCCCACCTTTGCTCTTTCAGAAGCAAATTGAATTAAGCATTGGTTAATAAAACTCCTGCAGGTCTTGGGATCAACAGAAAACCTTGGAGGAGATGGAATTCGGAGCTCTTTGCTTTCCGTAGGTGGAGCATGAGTGGAAACACTGGCTGGTAATACTGGGGAAATACCAGACTACAGTCGAGTAGAAACAGATTCTAATACTTGTTGTATTCTTGCTTGATGAGATTCATAGGAATCCATATGTCTAGCTAGAGTCAGCAACATTTCCTCAGGCACAGACACTCTAATTGGGCATATACACTCTAGAGAAGTTTCTTGAAATAGTACAGGACCTGGACAAGTGACCATGATGTACCCACATCATGTGTGCACGCCCTCAATGTGACCTCCAAGGAAGAGAATCAGCTTTCATAGCACCGCGATGACACCGGCGCTGGAAAGGAGGACTAAGGTAAGTAATGTTCCTTATAGATAGTTCTCTTGAGCCTGAAACATGTGGTGGTATATGCACAATTAACACTATGGTGGTTACACTACCAATGTTTGTGCTGTTCTTTCACTGGATATATGAAGACCAAATTTGCTGCTGAGACTCACCTGTTACTGATTCTCTGCTATGATGGTGTGTAGACTTTCAGTCCTAAGGCATAACATTAATACATACAAAAGACTGAGGGGGGAATTCACCATTGTGCGAAGTGAGCTCTGAATCCTTCAGCTCAATTCGCACAGACTGTTATGTACTCGCTGATGTCCTGCACACGGACATCAGCGAGCACTTTAAAAGGATTCCAGTTTTGTTGAGGTTCCTCTTTTGGTCTCACCGAGACTGGAATCCCTTTAAAGCGCTCATTGATGAGTGCATAACAGTCTGTGCGAAGTGAGCCGAAGGATTCGGAGCTCACTTTGCACAATGGTGAATTCCTCCCTGATAGGTGATTGTATTTAAGTCAATTTTCCCACAGTACCTTGCAATATGCATGATTGTTTCAGATCATTTTAAACACTTTCTTTATTTTTATTTTCTTTGGCAGAGAAGAACAACATTTCTTGTCTACTATAATGGGGAAAGATTAAGAAATGGCCTTATGTCATAACACATTTTTGAAGTCATGAAAGTAATGTATTTTGTATGGATATACAGTATTTTCTGTAATAATGCAGCAGGGAGAGTTTTATAAATTGCCCCACTGATAAATGATCGTCTACGACCTTTATTTATATTACTGTAGCTCCAGATAAGCAGTGGAAAGACACTGACAAACTGCTCCCTTCATTTATAATTTGGTTACTTGCTCTGTAGTTGTTAATTTTTTTATAATTAACACTGATAACATCCATAAAGACTCTTTATTTTTTTGCAAATGTATTTTCTTTAAAGTTTCATATCTTTATGTAGTGAAAGTTAGCTTTTCACCAGCTGACACAGTCAAATATAATTGAACTACTGTATATTCTAGTTGATATCGCTTGTCTGAGGATTACAGGAGGCTGTGGTTTAAAAACTGCAAGTGTAAAGCTATTATTTGGAAATGCATGCCTTACATAAATGCTTTATTCTGCCCAGAATGTAGAAAAGTGCATTGAACATATGTCAGAATGATAGGAAATGCATAAAAAACTTAGATTTTTAGTAACAGACATACCCTCTGGTGAACAATTAAATATTAACCACCCCTAATCTAGGACAGGCAACAAAGAATTAGTTACTATTATGGAGAGATTATGTGGCTAGGAAGAATTTTGTTCCCAGTAACATGATTTAAATACATCAAAACAATGAATAGAAAACTGTCTTCAATGCCCAAGATGGACATTGTGTATTATGTGTATAGTTATCCCAATCAACTTGGGTAAAGCTCAAAATAATCCCAGAAAGCTTAATAAAAACAGTCTTTGTCATAATATACCCAGAAAACAAGCAATTAAGCGTATTCTACCACTCTGCAAGATCATTAAAACTCCTGCAACTCCTGCAAGAAAAAAGGAATGTTTATGAGTACTCAGTTTTACAGGGACCATTTATTCATTCATATGAAGGTGATAATTCTGATACTGTCTGTAGCTGAGACTCCCATTTCTTCCAATAAAAGCAAAAAAAATGACTACATTATTCCTTTAGTATAGAATACATTTTAATCATCATTTTACAATTTAATTTAAATACATCTATGTTACACTTACTATTCATAGGTGTTCATTTAAGGGATAATCTGGTTAGGCTATTAGTGATGGAAATTAGAGAGATTTATAATCATGTGATAGACGGCTAATAGTTTGTAAAACTTACGCACTGGGCTTTTTTACAATCTCCTTCTCTTGGTACAGTCTTTTATTATTATCCCATTATATACCCGGATCCCTGTAATAATACTTGATCTCTCCTGTCCATGGATAATATGTTCTCTATGGTGCTTCCCTTACCAAGACACCACAGGTATTGCTTCTCTTTTTATTACATCTATATTAAGGCAATTTTCTCATAATACAGTTATAGAATGTTCAGTTGGGTTTATGGAAAAGGATGTCTAGAAGGCCACTCTGAGATAATGCTGATTTATAATGAGATATATAGAGAGACTAAGATATACGGGGGATATTTATAAAGGTTTCAGCTGATGAAGGATACAGGATGAAGTGACTTTCAACAAGGTCAGAAAAGCTTTTTTAAATAAGCAATGCTGCTGTAATAATAAAGTGGTATGAAAAAACTTTTAGGGGGTTATTCACTGAAGTTCGAATTGTTGCGTATAGGTGCGAATTCACCAGATAAAGACAGTCGCAATAGGCTGCTACTGTCGCAGTTGCATCTTTATAATTAGAATATTGTAGCAGTCGCAACTTTATTATGGGAAAATTGTCGCAATCTTAACATTAAAAAGTTGCCATGCAATGCAGTGATCCATCAAACAATGTTTTTTTCTTTTCTTTAACCCTTTTGTTACTCTTTTTTTTTTGCTTTGTGTGTTTTTTTCTTGCTGGTTTTGTTGATTCGTTGTAGCAAATCTTGCCTGTTTTTTTGATACTTTTTTGATGTTTGCCTTGCATTGGCAGTGTTGGATTTCATCAGATTAATCCAAATCCCTCTTTATAAATAAAGAATTTCGTAAATCTGGGTGAAACCCTAAGTGGAAATGACAGATTTCATGGTAGGAATCAATTCTCAATTTCTAAAAAAGTGTCACCCTTCTCCTCTCCCCCAGAAACCTCTATGAATTTACATGGGATTTGCCAGCTCTGTATTGGCAAGAGCTTAGTCAAGCTTTGTCGGAAACCTGGCTTGACCCAGCTGAAAATCGTCCCTTGGTACGAGCTAAAACTGGCTTTTTTTCTGTGGTCTCTATGATTTCCTGCTCGCTGGTTCTGCCTTATTATTACATAGATTTACCTTTACCAGTGTAGTTTTTAAAAGAGGAATCTGTTTAATGTAGTTTTTATAGGTCACTTCATCCAGTTGTTCAGCTTTGAGCAAAATGTCTAGAATTTTGATGTCTTTTTCTTTATATGATGCATCCATATATTTCTCTCTGCCTCTGTTTACAGTATTTTTTATCATCTTGTCGAAGTGGGGAAGTTCTAACATTCTATAATGGGAAGCATCCTTTATTGGTTGCCATGACTACAAGCTAGTCATCATCTTACAAAGAGTTTATAAGGTCGCAGTTAAGTGTTTGTTCAGAACAGAATAAAACTTTGAAATAACTATTTTACCATTCTGGGGCTTATATGATCAAACCTTGCGACAAGCTTTATTCTATTTCAGTGATCTTTTGAATTTTCTTAAGTTTAATTTGTCAGTTGTTCTGATATGGTTTTGGTTCTAATATAAACAAAAACAATAGAATAAAACATATTTATGGACCTGCTGATGAGTCTTTTGTTCTACACTTATTGTACATTATTTGTAGTAATTTAGATTTGAAAAAGGCCTGCATTTGATATCAGGACTGTTATACACATTAAATCACAGGAAAATGATATGCCCTAAAAATGTTGCAGGATGCCTATGGGCCCTTACCCAAATCTAGGTAAATTAAAAGCTCAACATGGTCTCTGTCCTATTGTAAGATCAAAGGGTTAAACAAAAGTCAATGTTCCAGCATTTTTTATGGGTTTTAAAAACCAGGCCCAGATGGTTTCCAACTAAGAGTGCTGAAGTAGGTAAGTTCAGTATAGACAGACCAATATTTTAATCTTTATAGACTCCTTTTATATCACAAGTTGTCCAATTAAACTTGCATAAAAGCAAGTGTTTATTTTATCAAGACAGCAACCAGGAAATTAAAGACCAGTAAGTCATATACCAGTAGTATGAAAGGTTCAGCTGTGGATTTATGTTTTTTGGATACATTCCGGGTTAGCACCCGAACATCCCTTTCAGACAGTTTCCTCTTCCGTCCACAGTTAATCCTGTT
>WMED01015900.1:0-13492 GCA_019650415.1 Pipa parva
GGGGGAGGGGGGCGCCCAAGGGGTGGTTCGCCCAGGGCGCAAATCTAGCCAGGACCGGCCTTGTATAAACCACATATGTATATCACCAGAGCTAAATTTCTAAATAAAATTTCCAGCCCCTTTCATTTCCTCCTCCTAGAAATCCTCTGGATTTCCCTTTGATTTACGTGGCTTAACCCAGGTGAAAATCAGTCCTGTATATCTCCTATTATTAAAAAAGAAGTGGGTCTTCAGTCTATTTTGTTTTAAACTCTGTCATCCCAAACTCCTTCACTGCTAAAGTTAGCGACTTTCAAAAATGTCAATGTTGTATTGATAAAGTATATAAGACTCCTTCTTCTCTTGCAGTCTGGCCTGCAAAGCATTCCTCACTTGCTAGAGACTGTGGGTCTCATTGACTAAAATCCAAATTCAAATAGTTGCACAGAACTCTCAATTCACATTTAAGGGGTAATTCAGCAAGGTGCGAACGCACCTTGCGAAGCTTCCCCTCAGCTCGCACATACTGTTATGCACTCGCTGATGTCCTGCATGCGAACATCAGCTTGCGCATAACAGTATGTGCGAGCTGAGGGGAAGCTTCGCAAGGTGTGTTCGCACCTTGCTGAATTACCCCCTTATTCTCCTCTTCCCCATGTTCTCCTATTGACTCTGCGAAGTGGCGAATACATGACTAATTCAGGTGACTATGATAGTTGCAATCTTATGGAGCACTTCGCATCACTTTGCGTATGTGTGCACAGGTACTTCTACTTCTGACTAACAAGTGGAGTGGTGCATATGCAACTAGGTGAACTGGACCAAATTCACCCATTTGACTTTGCCACGCCAGACTGGTGAATTGGGGGGCTGATGGCAGGACTCTGGTGTGGCGTAAGGTTACCATTCAAAAGTGACAATGGAAACTGCAACTAAATAACAACGTGACCTAGAGACAAAGTGGCATAAAAATAGATGCAACTGCGATGGCCGCTGTCCACCTGTTTGACAAGTGTATTCTCCACTTAGTCAATAATGAGAAGCGAATGCGCGACTATTTTGGTGTTGCAACTTGAATTGTAGCGAGGTGAATTTGAAAGGTGTATTCACCCTTTAGTCAATGAAAACCACTGTTAGTAGTTTTGGTTGTAGGATCAGAAAAATAAATCATTCAAAAAACATTAAAAATAAAGACCAGATGCAAAGTTACCTAGATTACTACTTTCCACAATTTAATAAAATTAATTTAAGAAAATTTTTAAGAAATGTAATATCTAGATTCATTTTTAATACCGATACTGTAGAGCAGGCTGTCTTGTGAAAGAGGTAATATGCTAATCATTACTGCCCTGGGCATAGGCATTTTGGTAAGGTCAGAACTGGGGTTGTATGAATTGAAACCATTGTTAGCTGAAAAGATCTGGACAGTAAATCTTGTCTACAATGTAAGGTACAGTACTGATCCTGGGCTTTCCAGCTATTGTTGAACTCCAACAGTTGTTACTTCAGACTGATGGGAGTAATAATTCCTTTCCAGATAAAAGACTAAGGTTAGACATCCCTGCATCCTGCTGCAAAGCCAAAATATTGTTCCTAATTTCTTGTTGTTTCCCAGAATCCTTTTGGCACAATGCTCCTTTTTCCCCAGCCTGTGCCTTTAAGTGGATGAATAATACATGGTAATATTTTATGCCAGGCTCTCTCTTTCCCTCTCTCCCCCTGGATATCTTCTGACAATTACTGCTTCCCTGGCAGCTGGTAAGTGAGTGCGTATGTGTGTGTCTGTATGTGTGTGTGCTGCCTCCCCTGTGCCACACACTCTGTATACATGAGCAGAGCTCCCCTCTTCTCCCCCAGCGCTGAAATTTACACTGAACCAGAAATTAATTTCATAATTTTTTCCTCTCTAATTATACCAACATCTGCTGCAGCACCAAGCTGTGCACATGAATTTTAATAACTCCGCTCTCTCCCTCTCTGCTCCCTCCTGATAATTATTGAAAAGTTTAGACAGAGCAGCCTCTTCTCAAGAATGAGTAATCTGACTGTGTCTGCCGTAAGGACCACTGGTTAACTCTTCTCAGACTGACTTTGCACATAACATTTTTGCTTGCCTGAGGTTTCTTTCATAGCATTAACTGGAACAGAAGGCGGTCAAAAAAAGTCTGAAACACCAGCAGGACTGGCTCATCCATTAGGCAAAAAAGTCAGTCACCTAAGGCCCCTTGCTTTAATAGGGCCCTACAGATGACATTTTTCTCCATTTATTTACTTAATACACTGTGTGAATTATTACCTGCAGCCATCTACTTATACAGTATGTTTTGTAAAAGCACTTACTTTGTTGTTAGAATGTCTGGAGAGATATCTTACTGTTTCTTTACTGTCACAGATCCAGGGAACACACAAGGGGTTACTATGGGACTTGGTCTCCACTAGAGGCTCTATAGCAGGGATGGTGAACCTATGGTATGCGTGCCAGAGAGGGCACGCAGAGCCCTCTCTGTTGGCACGCGAGCCGTCGCCAAGCCTGTCTTCAGTACAGGCTGCGGACCCGACCTGACAGTTTTCAGGCCCTGGTCCGTGGCCTTCAATGAAGAAGCGCTCGCTCGCAGGAGAGTTCTCCTCCCCTGATGTGTGCGCACTCCTCCTGCAATGCTGGCGTAATGACATCAATCACCAGCGCCGGCACTTCGGGGGACGCTTTAAGGCACTTCGGGGGACGCTTTAAGGCACTTCGCCACCCCTTCTCTATAGTGTATACAGAGCCCGTTACACCTCTAAAAACACTAAGGTGTACTAAACATAGAACACAAAGGGAAACTGGTGCAAGGTGGTACACATCTAGAGGCACCAAGGTGTATAGTGCAAGTGCAGGTCAACACACAAGCACTAGGTGTTACACCTCTAGAAGAGCTAAGGCATACACACTGGTGCAGAAACATTGACATAGAGGTAAAGTTGGATTCTCTGTACCACAGCAGGAGTTGGCATTGGTCTTCACCCTTTGCGGAAAAGGACCTCCCAGGTTGCGACCCTCAGATTAACACCCACCCCCCACTGGTGACAGCTGGATGAACTCACAGAGGCCTGGATCAGCTGAACTGTTACATAGAGAAATAATAGTTAGTGCAGTGTAGTTGAAACGTCACTCACAACACCCCTGGGTACATGCTAGATTGTAACACACTGTACCTCCTTAAAGCAATGCAGAGTACAAAATCCTATCCTGGGACTCTCACTCCTTGCTCAAATGCTGCAGGTACATACAGTTTCTCATTACAATAGTACCCCATGCTAGCTGGTCCTGCTGTAAAATATATAATCAAAATCCTGGAATATAATTGCTTATTTGTTTATTATGTTCCTATTTAATACTGAATCTGTACCTGTCTTTTTAAAATCCTTACATCTAATGGCATTGTGGATAATATTAACTATGTGCTATCTAGGTCGCTTTTTTCTCTAACCATGTCTACTCAGTTTGTCAGAGATTTTGATATAGCAAACATAGTAACATAGTTTATAAGGCTGAAAAAAAGACACAAGTCCATCTAGTTCAGCCTATTTACCTGCAGTGTTGATCCAGAGGAAGGCAAAAAACCCATGAGGCAAGAGCCAATAATCCTCATATTAGGGAAAAAATTAATTCCTGACTCCAAATATGGCAATCAGAATAATTCCCTGGATCAAGGTCCCACCTTCAGTTATCCAGTACCATAACTTGTAATGTTCTTACACTGAAGGATCAGAATAAATCCCTGGATTAAGGTCCCACCTCCAGTTATCCAGTACCATAACTTGTAATGATCTTACACTGAAGGATCAGAATAATTCCCTGGATCAAGGTCCCACCTCCAATTATCCAATACCCATAACTTATAATGTTCTTACACTGAAGGATCAAAATAATTCCCTGGATCAAGGTCCCACCTCCAGTTATCCAGTACCCATAACTTATAATGTTCTTATAGTGAAGGAACCATCCAAACTCCTTTTGAACTCTTTAATGGAATCAACCATGGCAACTTCTTCAGGCAGAGTTGCATAACCTCACTGTTCTTACAGTAAAAAAAAAAAACACTTCTATGTAGATGCAGAAACCTTCTTTCCTCTAAACGCAGAGGACGCCTCCTTGTTATTCTTACAGTCCTTGGTATAAATAGATTTTGTGAGAGATCCCTGTACTGACCCCTGATATATTTATACATATCTTAACATATCTTTATTCCTTTTTTCTGTCCTGTCTTTGCCATTTTATCAAAACCCACCAATCTCTAGTTTTCCAGTCACACACTCTTTTTAAATTCTTTATCCCAGTTTTCCTCTTGCATTAATGTTCTCAAAGACTGCATGTTCTTTCTTTATTTCACCATCAGTGTTGGACTGACCTGATGGGGCAGACCGGGAGTCCCCCTCGTTGACCAACATTAAATGACATGTTATACTGCACACAATGCTGGCTCAAGAGGAAAAGCTGCTTGTCAGGTGGACCAGTTCAACACTGTTTACCATAGTTTTTTTTTTTTTACTTTTATTGTTTCTACTGTTTAGTATGGTTTTATATCTCTTTATCCCAGTCCCATGTTACTGTCTTCCTTGCCCCTGGTACCCAGGCTCTTGCTCCCTTTATTTATCTGTTTGGAGTTGGTTGATTTGAAGCCCATCTTGCTACCCTGTTTGAATCTCAACTTGGTCTTGCCCTTAACAACCTAAAAAAAGAGGCAGCAATCGCCTCATCACTCTGGTTGACCAACAATCAGATTGTTCTTTTTCTAGACCAAACAAAATAGATATGTTTAGGAATGCACTGATTCCAGCATTTTTATGAATATGGAATCCTTTACAGAAAGTTAGTGTAAAAAAAAGTTAAACTCTAATCTAAAATTAATTTAAAAAGTTGTTGACAGTTGTCCTTAACCAGAAAATCTCTATGAGTGACAAAAAAAAAATGGTCAAAAGGTCACATGACAGCAAGGGTTGAGATTAAGGTTGTCCAGAGGCTTAGAATTCTGTTGAATACAACTCCTTTAAAAATTCTGGGAACAAAGCCAAATCCCGAGAACAGCATCATTTCTCAGCAAAGCCTTAAGCTGGAGATACTAGGGTTCTTTAGTCATTTTTTCAAATTGCCATTTCTTTGTAATCTACAATTCTAAGTGATCCAGAGTAAGAGTCTCCGATTCCTAAACTCCCACTTCCCTCTCTAAATCCATGTACTTTCTTGCCTTCCAATGCTAGACTTTTTCTAGTGTAGTGATTAACTTATATTTTACTTCTCTTAATGTAAATGGGCTCACTGATTTGTACATTTTGGGTTCCTGTACCTGTAGTCAGGTTGTTCTTTGATGTCACACAGTGGAAGTAGGATTTTGTGGGGCAACATCTTTGAGCAGGCCATTATTTGTTCTGGAGGGTTTTCCTTAGTAACTCCATGTGCTTAGTATACCTAGGATGTTGACTCCAAATTTCTGCTTGAAGCACCATGTGTAGATCACAGTGGTTCAAGAGCACAGTTGCAGAGTCCTTGGGTCACAGTGCCCATGAACAAAGAGTATCATCTATAAAGGAGAAATTAGTGCAATTGTACTGAGCAAGCCAGTTACCAGTCATGCAGAGTGGGGGTGAAACCTTGCTGTCCCTGACAATAGATGTTGCTATCTGTAGAGCTGAGGAAAGATTTGACCTGAGAAGGGTAGGCTATCAATGCAAATGTGACTACCGACATAGAGGAGGCAGGTAGTGTTGTTACTGTAGAAAATCCAAAAGTAAATATTTTTGTATTTTGTTCATTTTTATATAGCGCTACTATACTACGCAGCAATTTACACAGATTCATCATTCACTTCAGTCTCTGCCCCATGGAGCTTACAATCTAGTTTTCATATTCAGTCACACATGCGTAAGTTTTTTGGATTGTAGGAGGAAACCAGAGTGCCCAGAGGAAACTCATGCAGGTGCGGAGAGAACATACAAACTCCATGCAATGAAATCCTGGGTGAAATTGAACTGCAAGACATCAGTGCTAACCACTGAGCCACCTCACTTCCCTCAATAGACAGTTCTGAGAGAATAGGAATTGCACTATAATTTGTGGATGATGGGTCTCCTATGTCTGTTGTACCAGACCACATGTAAGAGATCTTTTCAACTGTGGAGAACACCCCAGGTGGGAAGACTCAGGGTTGTTTAATGTCAGTAATGAGTAGGGAAATACTATAAAGGCAGATACGGTCTCTGAATTCAGGTACTGTAAAAGTAAGCTGAGAAGTCTAGGGTGAGGGTATTTTTTTTGCAGATTTAAACAGAGATCAAGTGTAGTGGGCAACAGAATGTCTTAAGTAGAGTGAAGCCATTGATATATTATAGAAAAGAAGTCATTATAGCAGTTTAAAGTTGTGATGGTACCTCTAATTGCTTCGGGAGATCAAGTGCTCTTATGGGATGTGTATCTAGATTGGAGATAATGTTCTCACTTTACAATTTAGTTTAGAGTGTGGGCAAAGTGACCATCTCCATCATATGGAAATCCAAGCAGCAGAGCAAAACTAGTGGCTGGTATGTGTTGAGCAGGTTGTTGTTAATAGCCAAGGAGCTCCGGTAAGAAAGTGGTTGCTAGAGATGCAGGAGACAATAAAGTGTGATGGTATTGAGCACTTCTAAAAGGGCACTTACAATCACTGCAGGAGGTGGATCTGTGTGTGGAGTCCTTGGAATAAGCTGTATTTCATTAATAGCCTTTACCAGTTAAAGGACAAGTAACACCTAAAAAATTATAAAAAATACATTTAGATTGCCATGGCAGTTTTTTTTTCTAAACTATAGCCCTTGTAAAAATGTTATCTTTGAAGTTATAAATTCTTCAATTTTATTTTCTGTATGTTTTTATCTTTACTAATAGCAGCCATGTTGTTAAATGGACCTCACCCAATCCCTTTGGTTTTGATGGTGCTTAAAATATTACATATTCAGTAAGTGTGCCCAAAAGGGCAATTTTTTAAAGCTGAATTGATAAATATCATACTTTTTTTTATATACTATGTATGCATTTGAGGCATTTTCATTTTTAGTGTTACCGTAATTTTAAGACATGTATAGTGCAGGCAAAATATTTCTTAGGACTATAAAATGAGTTTCATTGTTGCATAGCAACATATTCTTTGTCATCTACTCACCCAGCTTTCTGTCAACCAGAGGAATCTGTAGTTATAGGAGGTAGAACCAGTATCCTGTGCATCTGGTCAGATGTTGACAGGGCAGGGAGAAAAACCATTTGGTAAAACGTTCTCTGTGCTAACAAGGACCAAGTAAATCAACAAGTATCCAACACCCATGTGTAATCACATTAAACTGGCAGTTTTCTTTCGTATTGATTTCAATTTTCTTAAAATTCTGTTATCTATTGTTTAAATTGGAATGGTTTGCCTTTGTTTCTTATCTATTGAATTACATTAATGCAGTACAAGCGAAATGCAAAGAAAAACTGCAAATAAGCAGGCGCTGACAGCCTCTAAAAGGCCTTGTTGTATGGGCAATTTACTTTTGTAACTATTGCGGACTATTAATGCCACAAATTGCAAATAATATGAATATTACAAATTTACAATATATAATATCATATTTTTGTTGGACTAAAAGTCAGTTTAAATAGATAAACTTTCAAGAGGCATTCCCTCTTTTTCCCCTAAAGGACCAGTAACACCACACAAAAATTTCCATTTGGAATAGCATGGCAATTATTCAAATATATAACTTGGAAAACTGTTATCTTTGCACTTGGATTCATGACTGTAATTGTTTTCTGTCTGTTCTTATCTTTTACTGACAGCAGACATGTTTTAAACAGACCTTGTCCAACCCCAATTGTTTTCTATGTGATGATACATGTAAATCCTGCCTCCCCTTTGCCTTAATGCTCTGTTTTGCCAGATTGGGAAACATAAAAGGAACAGGATAGTTCTGCTAGGCACAGATCATTTCTCTGTATGAGTTGTACTGTCTGGCAAAGACTAATATGGGGTTTATTCACTAAGGTGTGAATTCAACTGATGAATTGTCAAACAGCAGATTCCCATAGCAAATCTGCGATAATTTCCCCATTGTAAAGTTGTGACAGTTTTTTAAGTTAAGATTGTGACAATTTTTCCATAATAAAGTCGTGGCTCACTTCGCACAATGGTGAATTAGGGCCATAGTGCTGGTAAAAAAAATTTACTTTAAAGTTACATTTCTCATTTGTATTGTTTTACATTATAGTTACATTTCTCATTTGTATTGTTTTACATTTGTTTGTCTTTTGTTTGCAGCCATCTTTTATCTGTTAAGGCCTTGATCCCTCTGTCCTGCCATACCTTTTGGCACAACTCCAGATTTACCTGCTTTATGTCCCTTAATAATGTTTAACTTATAGTGGGCGAAATTTAATAAACTTGGAAAAGTCCAAATTTACTTTTCCAAGTTTATTCCGGCGAGATCTCAGAAGTATCTTTAAATATCGATCTTTTTTTTTTTTTTTTATTGATATTTACCGGCAGAAACTTTTGATCAAGTTTTTCGTTCTCGATTTTTCAATAAAAAAAGGTATCCGTACTACTAACGTAAAGTATGGGCTACCTTTCCATCGAAAAACTCGATCGAAAAGTTTTGGTCGGTAAATATCAATATCAAAATATCTTGTGATATTTAACACGCGATCTTGCGGGAATAAACTCAGAAAAGCAAAAACGGTCTTTTCCGATTTTATTAAATTTCGACCCTAGCTAGAAGGGCAGTGAGGAGGCTCAGTGGTTAGAATTACTGCCTTTTAGCAGCTGGCCCTGGCTTCACTATATGGGGCACATTTACTAAAGTCAAATTGCTTATCCCTATAAAAACTAATTTGGTTAGCTCTGGATTTAGTGATATCGATAATATCGCCTATTTATCAAAGCACTGGAAGGCATTATCGCAATGGATATCTCGGTGTATCGATATCACCTGATTTAACGCTGTTCTGCATTATTTACTAAGATAAGTGTTTGGTTTTTTTTGGCTATTTCTGTTGCATAATATATCGCCACTCTCTGGGTGGCGTTATCCATTACTTTCAATGGGGCTGTAGTCTGGAGTTATGTTTTAAGTGTAACTTATCGATATACACATGGATATCTATATCAATATTGATACCTATATCCACCCCCATACACGCAACCAGTACCACTGCTTCTACAGATATCTATATCGCCGGGATAAATGCATATAACGCTCTAGCAGTTCTATTGCTGCATAATAATAAATGGGCTACGGGGATATCATCCAATATCGCTAAATCTATGGCGATATCTGGCAATATATGGAGATATGAGAAATATGACTTTAGTAAATATGCCCAATCATTATGTCTGTGAGTATTTTATATAAGAACACTGGGGCATTGATAATGCAGGGTAAAATGATTTTTGTTCAAAAATGCTTCCACATATCAAATAGGACATAGATGCAATGGTGAAGCGCATCATGGCAATTGCAATGTTTATTTAGTACATGCTGTAGCCTGTGCCATAGGCTACAATTGAGGAAAGCCCATAGCTTTGATTAATTACTAGGTGCAAAGGAATCTAGATATGCTGCACCAATCCACTCTCTTCCTTCCTTTCTAGGTTGTGCTGGTGGTTTCCTTTTAGTTATTTATCAAAAATGGGCACTTATTTGCACCATATAATCATACTGTGCTCTCTTGACAAATCCCCAATTCATCTCCTTACAGTTGATACTAAATCAAATTACCTTACCTGAAATGGAAAAGCATTTAGCCAAGTCAAATGATCACAGTCTATAAACAGTAGGTTAATGCTGGGCTGTTTCTAAAATGTATAATTCTGTACTTTAAGTGCAAATCACAATCAGATATTTCAGATTTAATATGTCGGTTTAAATACTGATATACTGTCAGAATGTAAGAGAACAGGAGTGCATTCTGGGACAGTAGGAGTAGAAACCATAATCCCAATTTGATTTTGGGATGTTTACATCGCAAGTACTATGGTTCCTAGTCCTCAGACTGACATTATCTAAGACACGATGGGTTATTCACTAAAGTCTGAATTGTTGCGTATAGGTGCGAATTCACCAAAGACAGTTGCAATAGGCTGCTACTGTCGCAGTCGCATCTTTGTAATGAGAATATTGTCGCAATATTAATATTAAAAAAGTGTCACGACTTTACAATGGGGAAATTGTAGAAGATTTGCTATGGGAATCCGCTGTTTGCGAATTTGACAGCTGAATTTGCATCTTAGTGAATAACCGCACGGAGAGAAGGTGGCTAACTGTATAGGTCAGGGGGTAGGCAAACTGCAGCTCCTGATCCACATGTAGCTCTTCAGCGCATCTACCCACCCATCCACCCCCGGCCCTTGACCTCCGATGCTTCTTCTGATAGCAAGTGATTGGGAGCATACGCTCCTCCCCCTTTGTGGCTCTGCAAACATTTTTCCCTGGTGGAGGAGGAGGCAAAATGGCTCCCTCCTGTGCAAAGGTTGCCGACCCCTGATATAGGTTATCAAGGAGGATAAAGGTAAATAACTTGGTGGGCATATGTGTGTCCAGTTGGTGTAAGGGAACTGTTATTTGTTTAAGCATGTGTGGCAGAGGGTTGCCAAGGGACTACAAATACAACATTTTTGATATTTGAGATTATATATAAATATTTGAAATGATTCAAGGCACCAACAGCATAGGCCAGGAGGATTGTGGGCACCATATTAGTATAGTAGGGTTGCACACATGACTTCTAAAAAATGAGTCCCAGATGAAGTGGTAAAACTTTATTTCAAAAAATAACCCTGCAACCCCCAGCCCTCCACTTCTCTCTAAAACTGGAGATGGTGCTTTTATGTCATCAGATGTAAGGATAAATGAACTAAGGAGCTGATTGGTGGTTTGGTTGTCTTCTTATGTTGAAACGTTTCATTGCAATATTGTTCCACTGTTTTATGAGACAATACCTTTACATGACTGGCAGTCTTGTATGAAGTGGTTTATATAAAAAATTGGTTTGTAAACTATCATATTTCAGTTGAAAAGCCCCTTCATCAGTAATTAGTAATCAGTAAAAACTATGCGGAGATAAGTTTCATACTGATGCAGTGCAACTTGTCAAAATAGGCCACATAATGTTTAAGTGAAGTCCAATCTTTAAAGTGATCAAAATTGTACATACTTTACCCAGAATCCTTGGTCACATCAGAAGAGCTGACTGCTATCTAAATGTTCATAATTGGTTTCTTTTTCTTTTATGGCTGTGAGCAGAATTTCTGTACAAATCTCAGAGCAATGACTGAGTTAATAGCTCCTCTTGTGTGATATTTGGCTAGTTGTTGCTAATTCCTCACCAGGTGGATTTAGAGCAGTTTGGATTTTAATTAAGCACTGGCAGCTGTTAAAGGAAGAAGAGGAAGAGGAGAGAGCCTGGAAAGAGAACCCTAGAATATATCAGGAATTACAATAGAAATCATGTGCTGAACGACCTTGTGTAATTACCTATACTGGGAGAGCTGCGCTAAAGAGGGCTATCCTGCATTACTGTATTATGTAATAACTGCTTATTTATAAATCAAAGAAAGAAAAATCAGTAAAAATGGCAACGGTGTATTTCTGGTTGTTCACTTTTCTACCTCACAGCATTTAGCGCTCGTGTATTCTGCCCAGATTCCATATGTTTGGCAATGTTTTCTCTAAGGACATTCACTGTCATTACTGATAATAAAATGAAAGTGCAGCATGTCTATAAATTGTTGTTGTTAGGACAGTAGCATTTACAAAGGCTTCAAGGCTGAATGGTGATTTTATAGCATTATAACATCTGTCTTAAAAAAAAAAAGTTCTTAATTACAAATTGGAGTTTGACGGGGGGTTCTATGCAGTTAAAAAAACAATATTCTTCAACGGTTGTAAGTTGGATGTGGTCCAGTACTGTTAAGTCTCTGGGTAGCAGGGGGTATTCTAAACCAAATGTCTTTATCATTTGTCCCAGAACTTCAGATATCTAGAGCAGAGGTCCCCAACCTTTTTTGCACCAGGGACCAGCTTCAAGCAAGGCCAGTTTTCCATGGCCCGGTGGGGTTGGGGCGGGGTTGGGGCAGGGGCGGAGCGTTGGTCATGTGGGGGCATGGTTATGGAGGGGTGGAGCTTAGCAGCGCTACACACTTAACACCGGAGCCGCGTCAATGAGGCCAGTCTGCTGCCCCGCCCCAGCATGCCCCACATAACATGTTCTGCCGCCCTGCCCCGCCCCGCACCGTGCCGTGTAACAGGTTACTGCTGTGCTGGCTGCGTCTCAAAGACCCGCCCGATGCCCCGCCCCATCCTGCATAATGTTCTCTGCGAGCTGTCACGGTTACGGCAGAGAACATTATCATGTGCTCTGACCAGGCGCAGGGCCACAGAGCTAGGTGTCAGTGGCACCGCGGACTGGCTGAAAAACCCCTGGTCCGCGGACCGGCGGTTGGGGACTTCTGATCTAGAGAATGTATCTTTGCCTCCAGGCAGGTTGCCATAGCAAAGTGTCACAGAGAGGCATAAATTGATTCTCCTCCAATCAGATCCTTCAAAGAGTATAATATGAAAGATCTGACTGGAGGATCCGCAATCATGGCCCTTTTGCGGTTCCATCCCCTATGACTGAGATCAGACTCAGCTGACAGCACTATGAGGAAAACAGAGGACAACCCAAGCTCTCTGTAGTTGTAAGCTGAATGCTTTTATAGTAATTTCTCAGACTACCCTCTGCTCCACAAACATATCATTAAGTGGACCTGAGAGACCCACTTTAATAAAGACAAATTGGTACACACAAAAGTTGATTATATTAACACTAGCCTTGTGATTAATGCTAAATCCATTATATTGCAATGAGAACTTCATGTTATGGTTCCACTCCTAATCGGAAGATAGTGATATGAAGTTAAAATGTTCAACTTGCCTTTATGCACTTCCCATTTCTGTGGAAGCAATCAACTCTCACATTAAAAGAACAACAGCTATGTTAGTCACTATGTCACTGTATTAATACCTTCATTTATACTTTACTCTGACCAATCCTCAACAGCAAAACCTGCTTCTACAGAGAGTCTCATCCAGTCTGAAGGAAACAGTTTGAGCCTGACCATCCTTCTGGAATTACCGCAAGCAATACTGTGCTCTTCTGTACTAAATGTTATGCTCCTTAGTTGGCCTAATGTGCAATTTCACACTTGCCTTTTCATGTTAGTTCGATAAATTCAAACTGTATTTTCTAACCAGTCAGGTTTGACCTGTAACTTTTAATCATTTTAGAATTTATAACACTATTTCATGAGGGGAGGTGGTATTTCATTTTGAAAGCATGTCCAGTCTAGTTAAGTGAAAAATTACAATTTATTATACAATGTGAGAAAGGCAATTTCAATATACTAACATAGAGATGACTGCTAGAATACACTGACCGAGAGTTAGCGGCCAGATTACACTGACCTAGAGATGACTGCTAGTATAC
>WMED01015901.1:0-13491 GCA_019650415.1 Pipa parva
TTTATAAGGCTGAAAAAGACACAAGTCCATCCAGTTCAGCCTATTTTCCTGCAATGTTGAAGAAAGGCATAAGAAAGAGTTCATGGAGTAGGGAGTCAATAGTAAGTTAGCTGACTGGATAGAACAAGGCAGCGAATATAACGTTAAAAATAACTCTCCCAACGCATTATGTAATTTACTAGATATATTAGATGTCAAATATTTAAGATTGATTTCATTTAACCATGACCCACTGAGAACATTCTGCTAATGAATCAAGTGTCAGTTTAGTATTGACTTGACATTTCTAAACATGTTGCAATAACTGTTTTAAATGGATGTCAATATACTCACCCCACACATTCAGCCACACGTCTCATTGAATCTTGGGATACAAAGACATGACAGGCAAAGCGGTTCAGAACAGGGTGTTTTGTGATAAAGCCAAAATAACTAAAAGAAATAAGAATGTGGGAATAGCATATGAGTAACTATATGAGTAACCATTATACATTACTGTAAGAGAAGCTAACCATTGCACACCTGAGCTGTGCTGGGAGGCTGGCTGATTTTAATAAAGTTCTACATATTGTATGTAAAGACATTTACACTATGGTCATTTCCATCCAAGGAGAGCTCTACTCTCAAAGTACTTTGGGGAAAGGTCCCTTTTCTACAGACTTGACAATCAGCCAGGATATTTCATGTGTTTATAGAAGATGGTAAAAATCTTACATTAAAACAATGTCTTTAAAACAGGAAACAGATGAAAATAATATAAGCCCTAAATCACAGAAAATGCTTTTAATATGGACACAGCACAAATAAAAGACCTACACAATGATTGCAGGTAATGAACATTCAGATTATAATCTTTGCCAGTTACCCAGACCTACCACTTTTTGATTGCTTTAGTCACAAGACCAGCCTATGAGCACTAACTTCTTCCTCACCACAAATGCAGTGAATGGAAAACTATGGAGAATCAAATCCATACAAAGAACACACACATGAAAAGAAGAATATATAATACAGGGGAGAGACTCAGACTGTTTTCTCACCAGCTGTTGCGGGGATGACATCCACAGAAGGAAATATTCTTCATTTGGAAAAAATGACTGCATCGTTCATCCTATACCATAAAGAAATCAAACTAGTCACACACGGTGGGTCAGCTTTGTCTGTGAGTTCATTGTAGCTGGTCTAGTATAGTAACATGGATTCCAAGGTTTAAAAAAGTTCAAAGTTCATTTAGTTCAACCTCTACAAACCCATGTTCATGTTGTAATAGAATAAAGAAAAGCAATATCCGGAATCTGGAGCAGGACAAGCCTCATGTTTCTGAAAGGCATGTCTTAGTCTTCCCTACTTCCCTACGCAGCCACTTGACATTCTCATCCATATATTTTATTTAAATATATTTCAAGTGAGAGAAGTAAGTAATTATCTGTCCTGGTTTTTACCAGAAAAAAGTTTCAAAAACATAACATTTCCCAATCCCCATGGACAGGATGACAAATTGGGTATAGTTTAAAGGATTTGAAGCTGAATTAACTGCACACGCCATGCTAAAATCACTTTCATTCTAGATCTACAATGCATTAGATGTCCTTCATCTTTCAAACATCATGATCTCCATTCATACCTCCTGATGCTGGTAATTTCTTTTAACATTTAACATGAAAGGGATCATTGGTTAATTCAGAATTCAAAGTGTACTACACAAGGTTTCAGCACAATGGCAGACAGTGATTTCTATGCAACTGCTTGGGTAGTCAGTCCAAAAGGGAAACTCAACTTTAGTGTAGATGTTGGATGTTACTCTTCATTATATGAAAATATAGTTATTTGCATATATGCTAATGTTGGTCACCTTTGTGACCTGAGGTATCAGCAATCTGATATAGGTCACAGAATTCTCCCTGTGCTGTAAAAGTGAGGTTTTGGATATGACCAATCTGCAACATACCTAATGGGCCTTCCTTGGATATCTAGTGCATCACAGTTTCATATTAATACATTTGCTGTTATGATGGATTATTTGATTTGATTTATTCTCTTTAGGTGAAAGATCTTTACCTCTGGCCGGTCATTGCCTCTCAGGATAAGTTTTACACCACGAAGAGAGATCTCCAGTTCACAGCTGGCAGGTGGTCGCAGGTGCACCGTCAGTTTCCGTGCAGTTGCAATCTGCGGGAGAGTTGAATATCAAAGAACTTTTGTATATTTTTACAATATGACAAATAATCACTTTTAGACGAGACAATGTTGAATGTATGTGTAGGTGTGGTTAAATCTTTATGCCTTATGCAATGGAGAGATTTTTCTTTTTAATTAGCTATGTTACCTTCTGCATAGCTGCACATAGGATACCATTGCCCTGATGATGTGGAACTTCCACAGATCCCAGGAACTGTACATCAAACATTTGGACCCATGGAGAGTTTCCTCTAAGCACTTTAGAGAGAAAGAGAGAGGAAAAGAGACAAAAGGGAGGAGGAGAAATAAAAAGTTTTAAAGACAAAAGAAAAGTATAGCGGGAAAGTAGAAATACATATAAACATGTAGAGCAGACTGTTATCTAGAGTATTTTACAGGAACACAGATGAGACCAAACCAGATCAGTTGAAATGTGAATGTGCAGCAGTTATAAAATAGAAATGAACTTCTTACAGCCCTGCAATTCTCTGCTAATCCACCAAGGAGAAGTTTCACGTTGTTTTACTATGACTAAGCACTTTAGGTGTGAAACGCGTAAGTGCTCTACGCTTTTATCATGAAGGATATGGAATCCTTTTAATGAAGCAATAAAAGTGGCTTTTAAATAGCTGAAGTGCCGGGAGATTTTTCTTTATTTGTTTTACTATGTTGATAACCAACAGCCTCACTTCTTTATTCAATTTAGGGGGAACAAAGTAAAGAAAAAAAGGGTAAAAAGGGAAATGGCTATCATAGTTGTCATTCTATCACACTGGACTTTGACAGCAGAAATGAATATTTGGTACAAGCTGTTTGGTTTCTTTGTTATTAATCAGTGATTTCACAGTTTAAAACAGTAAGAATGCAGTCACTTTAATCCAGATGTTTTCGTGTCTAACTGTGATGCATCAAAAATCACTTAGAGAGGAAGGAAGTATGTCAAGTGGATCTGTGTAAAGATGTGCATATGGGTACAGAGACGAGCTGGAATTTAATCACATTCATTTAAGCACCTTCAAATATTCAAAATCTCTATATCTGGCTGAATGTCTATTGCTACAATACCTTATGCTGCAAAATGCAAGGGAAATAAAATCTAATTCAGGCTGATTTTGTCTGTTTAAAAATCACTTTCATTTCAATATGGAGAATATTTGCACTACACAGTCAAGTGGATGCTTATTGGCATAAAAGAGATCAATACATGCTACTACTGAAGGAAAGCGAAAGCATCTTTATGTATCATATGCAGATTAAAAGCTGGTAAAACAGTCCATCCTTTATTCAATGTCGCAAGACTTACCTGCCAGTGGTAAAGACTTGTAGCAGTGATGTAACCATACCTGGTTATTATGAATAGAGTTTATTTGTAAGTAACTATGTTTAGTAGCTAATTGTCATCAGGTGCTTTAATCCATACAGGGAAATAATTCAGTAGGAGTGATATAATGTTAATATAATGTATAAACCACATTTTAACCCTTCAGTTGTTGTAAAACTACACAACCCATGACACTCAGTCAACCACTGGCTGGCATATACTGTGCCAGCTTACAGCAGACACTCACCAACATTCTCCTTTACAGGACACACAACCTCATGGGCATAAAATGAAGGAAAGATTCCTCGCTCGCCAGTTCGCATATTGTATCCACGACACCATGAGCCATCTTCACACTCTACCAGCAAAGGGTCATCTACATCAAGTTCCAGCTCATCTTCATGACGAGGGATAAACCTGCAACATCCATTGTTTGACATCAACTCAGAGTCAATTACATGATGAGTGTTATAGTTTCTGACATCATGAGATAGAATAATGATAGTAGTAAAGAAATATAAAAGACTTTAGCCAAAAATAATTTTTCCTTTAATGATGGATGCTAATTACTTGAATAGTTTATTCTTCCTTGATGGTGCTATATCAATATATTAGATTTATTTTGGCAAGTCTATTTCAGTAGCAAACCAGTGGCCTAGTTTAAAAGATATTATACTATTATACTAGAAAGTTAGAGATTTCATTGGCACAGGGGACAAAGGTAAATGGCATTATTTTTATATGCAAAACTACAGCAAGATTTTTGTCCAAAACCAGTAGTTTTTTATCTTACCCTCACCTGAATACAGCTCTGTGAGTCTGTTCTCTTTCTTCTCCATTTAATACACAGGAAAACAAACCAAAGGACTCTGTGCCTGTGCAAAACAAACAGCATTAGTAACATAGTAAGAAGAATATACATTTCTATAAGTATATAATCTATGAGATTAATTCATCCCATATCCAAACTGTAGTTTCCCATAGACATGTGCACATGTGCATATGCACACATACACACACACACATATACATACACACAAGAAAGACACTCACTTGATGACCGTGATGTGCTGTTTACAAACACATTAAGGAATTTCTTGGAAAATGGCATGTTGGGTTCTGGAGAGGAATCTCCTGATGAAGGATCCTGTTCATGGGCTTCCACTTCATCTCCAAAATCATCTTCCTCAAGGTCACAGGGGTTACATGTCAGAAGGTCACTGCCATCACTCAGTATTGATGTACATCTTTGCAGACTAACAAGCTCAAGCTGAGTGTGCTCATCTACCACTAAAGTGTATTTTACTGAATCATAGGCTAGTGAGTCATCCAGCAGACGTGGTACAGATGATGGGGGCTCCAAGAAAGCTCCGTCTCCAACACTGCTTTGGTAGGGAGAGCTTTTTAAGCTTCTGTAATAAGAAATCTCATCATCTTCCTCCCCAGGGTATTCCAAATTAAAGCCTCTGTTGGTTTTAGCTGTGGAGATGTCTATGTTGGATTGGTTTTGGTCCAGTTTCTGGCACATATCATCACAAAGGTCATTATCAACAAGGATGCCAGAGTCCAAATCACGGTCAATGTCCCAACCTTCTGCTGGCTCCTGAAGAACTTTCTCTGTTTCAGGCCATAATTTCTGTTCAGATCTATTTACTGGAGGTTGTGTACAGCACTTGGCCGTATGAGATAATTCTTCCAAGTGCAATGGAAGTCCTTCAAATATTGGAGTGACTGTGTCACATGAGTTATGCATGACATACAATCCTGGGCCTGCCTCTTCCTTTTCTAGATGGTTTAAAGAGTTCTGTAGAGTCTCCATATCTACCAACTCTATATTTTGTTCTGTCTTTTCTAATTCTTGAGTTGCGTCTTTAGGAACACTAAGTTCAGTCTGCAGTTCTGGTTCAATTGCCTCAGTATCCAAATCAGAGGCAGGAGAAAGAGTGTCACATGATGGACTGGTCTGCCTTTGAAAACATTCATCTGGACAGGTAATTGGATATGAGCCCTCAGAAATCATTTTATTTACAAGGTTACTTAGCAGCCATGGTGAATCTGAATCTTCACTTAAATCTGCTTCTGATTCTGAATCAGAATCATATTCACTGTTTGCATCTGTTTCTGGCATGAGTTTAGGTCCAACAGGCAAGTAAAATGAGCGTCGGATGCTTTCCAGACTGCGCTCTTTGTCCTGTGCTGATTCCTCCTTTGGAGAAGCTTCTTTATCTATACTCCAGGAACTGTATTTTTCCTCTACCTCTACTGCTATTGGGCCAATTTCCTCCTCCTTGTCCAAAAGAATTGCTTCCTTTAGTCCTTGCAGACCACCCTCTACCACATGGTCTAGTTCAGGATCAGAGGTAGGAGAACTAGCCTCTTCAATAGAGTTAGTAAGATGAGAGGATCTACCACTACTAGACTCACTGCTCAGGTCCAGTTCAGTTTCTGAGATAGATGAAATCATATTTCCAACTAGCCTCCCAGCTTCACAAGCAAATGCAGCTTCAATCTCTCCTTCTACATCTGAGTCAGAGCCCGGAGAACTAAGATCTTGGCTGCAGTGTCCAGAGGGAAGGAAGCGACCATGACTTGTCAAATCAGCCTCAATGCCAGGATCTGAAGATGGAGATGTTGTCTCATTGGAGGAGTTGGAAGGATGTCCCCGTGTACATCCTCTCCTGTCTAGGGTCAGATCATTATTCTGTTCCACAGGTGGTGAGGATGCCCTTATCTCTGCATTCTCACTCCCTATCCTTTCATGAAATGATTGAACCAAGTTGGTGCAGGGAGGCACATCATTTGCATCTTTTTTCTCTAAATCTGTACAGTCACTGTCTGAAACTCTGTGGCTATTCAGTTCTGGCTGAGTGATTTGGGATTGGGAGACCAATTCTGTAAGATTGAGAAACATCCTTAACAACATAACAGACAAACTAAACTACAAAGCAGAAAAATTTGTGAATAGTAGTCCTTTCTTTTACATAATCACCATAATGGTAAAATAAACACTTTTCTAATATACTTTCATTTCTATATTATTTATTTTAGTTTACTGGTTAAAGAAGGTCCTTGTTTTCTCTCTCTTTGCAATGGAATGAGAAAAAAAAGGAAGGGGCCCAGTCCCTAATATGCCTGTTGAGTATACTCTCCAATGGGAACAATACTCTCATCAGTTGTGTTCTTTTGAAATGTTTCATTCAAAAAAGTAATTCAATAAAAGAATTTCAATTCATTGCTTGTTAGATACCGAGAGATATAACAAGCAAGCCAAACTGTAGATACATACAATCTAACATTCTCACCAGTCTCATTTTGCTTTACATCTGGCCAGCTGCATCTCTGGGAAATAAAGCCACCATTGTTGTTAAGTGTATCCTAAAGAAACGAGAAATATAAAACACTTTAAGCACTGGACCTTCAAACCCTTGTAAATTATAACCGTTATAACTTAAAGCAACGATCACTCCACTTTCCTGCTTAAAAAACATAATTTTGAAACATGCTTATGCTGTGTCACTTCTAATTTCTTATGCAACCCGCCAACTGCCAGTTTTTCCCTCAACTGAATACGGTACTTGTCAGAGAATCATGGAAGGAATTAATTAAGGCTCTTGTCTACAAGACTTTTGACTAATAACCTTACATTACATTACAAGTAAAGCTACATATGATTGTAAGTAAAACAAAAGAACATACTTGTCAACTATTACTGCATTTTATAAGGAGAAATGAGTGCGAATACTTGGTAATGCCCTTCGAAAAGCCCAAACAGGCAGAAACTGTATAGTAGATAGGTGGTTTGCTAAAGTGTGTATAAAGATAATGGCAACTTTACAAAAACAAAAATCAAAACAAATCTTTGCTTCTGACAAAAAATTAGATTAATAGTACTGACCTTAGGTGACCATGTTTCCTTAAAGTCTATTATATGACATAAGGCAATATAATAAAAAGAAAGGATAGTTGGGAAATGTAGGTAAAAAGAGAATAGTATATAAGGATTAAAGTGGGACTGAAACAGGACATTTGGTGAAGCAGAAATGAGGGTCCAGAAGGTAAGTCTATTGCAGTTCAGAGACAGAATCAATTTACCAATTAACATTCTATAATTTAACTTCAAGAAACTTTCTGATTACAGATAGCTTCAGTAAGCCTTGTTCCCTTTTATTTTTGTATGTAGGGTGCCCAAAAGAATTGTCAATAAGAACTTTTCTGAGCAGTATACTGTGTGTTACATATGCACACAGCTTCTAGTCATTTAAAGTCTTTACCAACCCCTTGAATTCTGTTGAAGCAGGAGTATAGCATTACTACACTACTAGAGTTATTTTTGCACAGAGCATAAAATACTCCATTACCCAAAAGAAGGACATGAGTGTAAGGGCTTTTTTTAGAGTTAATTGTATCTTGCCTGTAACACTTGATTTTTATCTTACTATTATAATTTGACTCCATATTGTCTCTGACTAACCTGAGACCGAGGAACAGTCAGTTGCAAAGTGCTTGGTCTATTTTTCAGTGTGTCTTGAAGTAGGAGGGGGGATGGACTTGGAGAAGGAGGAATCTCTTGTTGCTTTGTGTTCTCTTCTACTAGAAGATCTTCATCATCCTCTTCTTCCTCATCTTCTTCCTCATCAATCATCTCAAACTCCTGAAAATCCTCTTGGAAGCTGCAGATAGCACGAGATGGATCACAACGTCCAAACCCATGACCTTCCTGTAAGAACGTGATAAAACATGGCTAATAAAAATAGGAAAAGATCAAATATGGATAAAATAACCCTTCCCGGGTTAATATGTCCCTTAGGTAGAGATATCGGTTATATTTTTTTAAACTTCAGCCCCCTACCTTACCAAAGCCAGCAGAATGAGGGGTGAGAGAGGGAGTCAGTCATATTTTTTTATTGGTTACATGACTTTTACTTTTAATGCTTTTGTTGTATTAGTACAAATTTATCATGATACAAACCTTGTGTTTGGTTTTGGATTTGAGTCCATATTGGTTTTTATATATATTCATATTGGTTTTATTTTGGTTTAATCTGATGATATTTGAATCCTGCATTGTTAGCATCAGATTTTGATGGATAAATACCAATTTGACCTGCTCATCTCTGGCAGTTGCAGTATTACCTTCTCATAACTCCTTTTTATGTAATAAACTATTAAATAGAACAATTCTGCTAAATGCATTTGTTAAATGTTCTTTCCATCAGATCAGATAATCTGGCAGGAATGTTTTTACTTTGAATAACTAATAATTTATAAAATATTAATTTGCATTTAATTATACATGTATTATAATGAAGTGCGTTCATAATCTACAGAGCTATATTCAGATTTAGGGGGGAAGTCAAATGTTGTTGTTATGCTAAACATTTTTAAATGTTGTTAAGAGACTAATTTACAAAAAGCATTTTTGTTCCTGAATCAAAGCATACGAGTAAGTGCAACAATTTTGTCATTATGTGCACATTTATTTAGTTGTGAAAACATGATAAATTAACAGAATGAGGAAATAAATTGGTTAACCAAACTATGTCTATTTGTGGTGTAACAAAAAACATTCTGTTGTAACTTTTGTAACTGTTGTTAAAATGTGACACATAACCATGTCCTGCCATTGGTATACTGGGCAATATCATAGATGCAGTTACTCAAAAAAGAAAAAGAAGAGGAAACTACAATCCCTGACAAAAGGTGAGGTGTTGTTTTTTGTTAAAAGCCTGTACTCAACTAAACAAATCCAGCTGGAAAGTCAAGAGGCTGACCATTTGGCAACTGGAGGCTTTTTGGCACTGCAGAATTCTAAGGACTCCTCCCCATTTGAAGCCCAAATACTGTTAACAGGGTATATGAGCCACATTGATAGGCTTAGTGTGGCACACACATGCACAGTCCAAGGTTGTACAGGGGCATATTTATTAAAGAATGAATTCACCTCCCAAAGTGAATTTGCCACATTACCCAACAATTCCCCTGTATTGTAGTAAAGTGAACTGTACATGTTCACTAAACAGCAGTTTGGAGCAAATTATCACCTAATACTTTCTAAACATCTTTGTCATGAATAGGTGTAGCCAAGTGAGGTCATCTTTACAAGGATCTGTTTCTATATGAATTCTACGTACTGGATATATGCATATGTTAACATTAGAAAGAACAATATCTGATCATGTGTTGGTTGCCAGTATCACATAAATTATGTGGCAGGCATATTTTTTAAACCTTTAGAGTGAAAAAATACAGGAACCATACTGTAAGCCTCAATATTCGCCATCTTCATTTGGCAATATCAAATCTGCATATTCATACCACTATACCTTGTGTGGATTGTCACATTGACACATGATAAATACTTGAAGTGTTGTCACATTTACACATTACATTTTCAAAGACTCAAGTGCTGCACAAATATGCAATTGGCATAATGTTAACTGAGTGAATCTGCCACATTGCAAAAATTTGGTGAATGTGAACAGTGGTGAATTGTCATGAATTCACACATGAATGGGGTCATTTACACTTTAATTTATATGCCACTAACCATGTACAGAGTGGGGGAGGGGGGTGTTTGGGGTGAGTCCTAATCTCCTGTGCCAGCAGCATTGTAGTGTTTCATTTCACTTTGAAACAAATGGCTCAGGTGGTTGTAAAGTTAATTCAGTTAAATTCAGGCTGTTGGGCTATAGTATGCCTGAAGCTCTACCACTGAAAAGTTAAACAGTCATGTCACATTCACCTTAGCTTTATCCAAAAGCTAGCCGGGAAGGGCTCCAGAACAACTTGTGCCAAACAAATGAATCCAGGCTGCTCACTGTGTAAACTCAAAAGGGAATCCCCACACCTGATGAAGGGAGGGGGTTGCCCCTCCGAAACGTTGTGTTATTTTATTCCGCAATAAAATGGGGATTGCCTTTTGAGTTTACACGGTGAGAAGCCTGGATTCATTTGTACTGAAGCTCTACCACACCATTAGTAGTATTAGTATAAGTAGAACCAGCTATCATGCATGAAAGATCAAACAATACTTTATGTTGTGGTGTACTGCACACAAAAAACAATCTTTGGCAAATTGTGACATAAATTCTAGTGATGTAATATCTCAGTATAGTCAGGCCTGAGTTTGAACATGCCATAAAACATTCAAAAAGGAATTGCAGAAAAATATTTGTAACTTTATGATCAAAACACCTTTATTATTTATAATAACTTCAGCATTAGTAAGTTGAGGATCCTTCAATGCATTATGGATGTACAATATAGAGAAGATAATCCAGATAAATCTAACATCCAGCTCTTTGAAAGTATTGCTTAGCTGAAACTGCACAAATGCATGGTTAGGAATGCATTTAGCACAGATGTTTTAAGAGGGATTTAGTTAAACAGATGCTTTGTCAAATAGCACAGAATATATGAAGAATATATACTGTGTTCTGCCAAACTGATGAGCTATACAGTCTTTCCCTCCATGCGATGAACAACTTCTGCTGGGACAACCAGAGTTAGCTCATGAATAGCAGCAGAGCCATGGTTTATGAGGAATGGTTTAGTTACACATACAAATTTTGGTTTCTCATTCTCTATGGATAGTTTTAAAGGCATCAATAAAGAAGAAGTCCAAACTGCCTAATTACATTATATGGAGTGATTAATCCATTTATTAAGGCAAAAAATACAAAGCTCTTCAGTGTATGTAGAACCTGTTGCGTTTTCTTGCCTCAATAATGAATTAATACATAATTATGAGATAGTGATGTGATTTGTATTTCTTTAAATTGGTTAAAGAATGTCATCTTCTCCATTTCTTAATCTGCCCTGCACTGGCCCTAATCTCCAATCTGCCCATTATCAGGACTCTTTAATGAGAATCTTTCAAGTTTTTGCCATTCTAAGGAACCCCTGGCAAAGCTTGGGGTGGGGTTGTATCTGGACTGGAAATCCATGGGCCCCATCATTATCTGGCTACATACCTTATATATTACCTTATACAGTATATGCTGGAACTGTGTCATATGCAAATGAAGTACAATTTTGCACCTTTTTATAACCTGCTGAAATCTGTCCAAGGAAGACTCATTTAAGATGGACACACTGAAAGTGTTAGTGTGCAATTCTCCTATGATAACTAGATTATTTGATCTTGGTTCTAAATGATATTTGGGACCTCCTAAAATATACATGTAGGAGTGAGGGGAAGTGGTAAAATATATCTGATATTTAATAGTGAATCTTATCTAAATTACCACACTTGGGGTAACTTTTTCCTTTGTCTCATTTATGCATTGTCCACTGAGTCCTGCTTTTGAGTGATGTATTTCATGTAGGGTAGCCAGCCGATTATTGTAACACTTTCTGTGATGTGCTGCTTTGCGTTATACTGTATGCTACTGGACCATGGTAGGACAGGCCTGGATTGTGAGCATATTGTTTGAAATTCTATTACATTTGTTGTTGACTTTAGTTATTATATTCCAGCTATCAATTAAATTTGTATTAAACACAGCTTTAGAAAACGATACAAAATAAAAACCAGGAAAAGTGCATACTACCGAAATAACTAGGTGCCTAGGGAATTGTCTTCCTGTTTATTAGGACATGTTTAATAATAATAATGTAATACTAATTCATGTTAATTTATAATACCACAATTACCTTGTCACAGTGGTCTGAGTCATAGTTCAACCCAATGCCACAGTCATCTGTAATTTCTGATAAGTCTTCATCATCAAATTCCTCCAAGCTGATGTCTTGTGATGGCCTGTGAACATAAGACAGTTGAAAGTAAAATGGTGCTTTGTTGTAAAGCAATGAAAACAGAGGAAAATTAATAAAAATTACTACACTGTTAAAGTATGACTAATGAGGGCAACATTCTAGCAAAAGAAACTCAGGGAATGACTGAAGGCTGAAAATACCAATAACTTCATCAAAAGAAAAGTACCATTTGGATTGGAATGACATGACATGAATGAAAGTTTTGAATTGTAAAAATATTAGTTTTAAAGTTGAATTTCTTCATTTTATTACCAGATAAAAGATTGAAGCAGTTAGCAAAGGAAAAAAACAAACAAAGCAATCCTGTTTACATATAATAGATATCCTTTAGGAATAAGGAAGAAATTGTACTTTTCCTGTTATTACAGAATTAAGGCACATAAATCAAAGTACTAAGAAATAATAAGTTAGTTATATTTTTCTAATAATACATTTTTCTAGTAAATTACAGCCACCAGCATATTACTGTTCCCAAAAAAGAATCTTTGTCTGTAATAGCCTAAGCTATGACTGGCTGATCAGTAAGCACACAAGGCTCTAAAGTGCTGTCATGTTTTTTTAAATCTTTACATAAGGAACAATCCTAAGAAACAATGCTATATGGCAAATATTCTATTTTTATTTTAGCAATTTTTACAACAGTAGAGAATGGAGCAGTTGGGAGAGATTACCAAGCGGCAAGTCCTAAGGGCATTTATAGCAGTGAAAGAAAATAATTCAAGTGTGGGGAGAGAGATGACTATAACTGACCATGTTAAAACAGTACAAATGGTTTTTTTAAATCACATTATTATAATAAATTATATATATATTCTTTTTCTTATGTCATGATAGTTCCCCTTTAATGAGCTAGAGTAATCCTTGAGTGAATACATAAATATGATAGTGCAGAGGTTATCATGTTAACATAATTAGCTACTGCAAATGGAAATATGGAAGAGAGAGAGACAAGCTAAATATGTAGTAATGGAACAGGAACTGTGTTTAAAGGAACAGTCCAGCCTGATTAATAAAAAGTGATGTGTGTTGTAAATGCATAATACATTTTTTTTCTAATATACTTAGTATTTTATGTGAGGAAAGGTATTAATTATTCCATCTGTGCAGCAGTACACAGCTCCTTATGTGTTTACTTCCTGGTTAGATTCTTGTGCCACTGACACAACGGCGTCTCAGGAAGGTCAAAATTAATCGTTAATGAATAACCATGGGCA
>WMED01015902.1:0-13490 GCA_019650415.1 Pipa parva
CTAAATACTTTTTTTCCCCACTGTATGTATAATTTTATTTATAAAGCACCACAAATTTACACAGCGCTGTTCAATTCAGTACAGATGTGGGATAAGTGCATTATTTCAGTTGACAATAAACTTCACTGTAGCAACCAGTGCCAAGGCAAATAAGGTCATACGGTACATCAAAAGAGGTATAGATGCACATGACAATAATATAATTATACTGATTTACTAAGCACTGGTCAGACCACACATGGAATACTGTGTGCAGTATTGTGCACCAGTGCACAAGAAAGATATAGATTAACTTGACTGTGTTCTAAGGCGGGCTGCTAAAGTAATAAAAGGAATGGGCAAACTGGAGTACCAAGAAAGATTATCAAAATTGGGTTTGTTTACTGTTTAGAAAATTGATTGAGAGGTGACCTATAAATGTGTAAATATATTGGTGGTCAGTACAGAGATCTCTCCCACAATCTATTTATACCAAGAAATGTAATTATAACAAGGGGGGGGGGATACTCTTTATAGAGGAAAGAAAGTTTCTACACCAGCATAGAAGGGGATTCTTTACTGTGAGATCAGTGAGGTTATGGAACTGTCCAACTGAAGAAGTTGTCATGATTAATTCCATTGAAGAATTTAAAAGGGGTCTGGGTGCTTTCCTGAAGTGTAAAAATATTACAAGTTATGGGTACTAGATGACTGGAGGAGGGATATTGATCCAGGAAATTTCTCTGCCATATATATCTTCCCTTAATATAGGCTTTAGGCAAGACTTCACATAAAGGTAAACTCCTCCCCCTTTCTAATAGTTCTGATGCTGCAGGTACAAGTCCCAGTGCTGTGCTTGGCTGAGAGACATTGTGCTAGAGTAGACACAACAAACAAAAAGTTGCATATCCCATTATATGCACTTAAAGCATAAGCCTGAGCTGAACACCAGACCTGAAACAGGGTCAATGGTATAAGATTATATAAGTAGGAATGCCAGGGCAGCCATTGGCAGTGCATTAAACACTCAAAGACTCTGCTTAGCACTAGCCGTGCTCATTATTTGAATCTCACCCCACTCAGGTTAGGCTATTCAGTTCTTTGCCCAATCCCCACCACCTGATGCTGTGATAACCTAACAGAAGGTGGTTCATAATCAGCACTGTTCGTGACACATAGTTACTGATTACATTGTAACATATACAATCACATAAAAAAAGTACAAGTATGTCAAATTATCAATATTATTTTCATATTGCACAGTTCATCCAATTTAAAGATGTTATTTATGAAACATAATACCATTTGCGAAGTGAGCCGAAGGCTTCAGAGCTCACTTCGCTGAATGGTGAATTCCCCCCTGAATTTTGAAATTCAACATTTACAACATTTTCCTGATCAGCGATTTTGACTCCTATTCAGAACTAGATTTATATTCATGATACAAAACAGAATTTTACAGACCCAGCAAATATTTAAGGAATAATATGTGGTTTAATATTTACGCATGCTTTACCATTTCATGTTTATATCAGAGATCTATTAATAAAACATCTGTAGCATATTTCTAAGCATGATAAGGTGACACTGTTAAACTGATTAAAGACCTGCTCCTTTTGTTCCTGACACCAAACTGCACAAAACCTCCTCGTTCGTGTTCATCTTAATTGCTCTGTGACAAGGGTAGGTGAAAGATAATGAAAACAGTTTCCTTTTTAGGTGCATTAGTCATTTTGTTAATATATTAAAAAATGAAATATGGTCAAATTAAATTATTTTATTCGATTCAGTTGTGATGATATTCAACATTGTTAGATCATGTTTAAACCACGCACTTGACAAATTCCTATAAGCAGAAGAACAAGTTATTTTTGTGCCGCAGTACAATGCATACTACTTAGTAAGGTAGATCTTTAAAATGAAAGTAAGTTTAATTTGTCATTAATAAACATTATAGAACCTTTTAAGCTTCCTTACCAATGCAACACTCCTATCTCTACAAGAAAAGAATACCTGACTCTGGCCATAACCAAAGCTGTTTTAGACACGCCCCTACGTCTCTCAGACACTCAAGCACTAGGGTCTGTGGCACAGAACTTCATACAGCAATGTGTGTGTCTGAGTGTCCTAGAGAAGGAGGGGGTGTGTATCTCACCTCCATGGACAACGAAAACCTGCATGATGACATGGGCAGCAAATAATACCACATACAGTGACTAAAGGATATCAATTAATAGATGAATTTGGATTAGGAAACTAGAGAAATCTGCTGTGCATGGGTGTTGGGCAGAACAGTTTTGGGGTCCAGTTTTGATCTTTACACTGGGGCCCACTTTCCTCTATTAGAGCTACAGTGAGAGTGAATGAGAGTGCCTTAGGATACAATAGGAATGTGATTTACTCTTCGGCCACAGAAGTTTCCTTTATACACCCATGTGGCTGTTAAAACTGAGCATTTGAGCTAACCGTTAACCATGCTATACAACTACATCATTGCCTGTATTTCACACAGACTTGGAAGTATTATTTTATCCTTTAGTTACTGAAGGTTGATACATTTTTTATTACATTTTGCTGTTTTCTGCAGTAATTTTTTTTTGTTCTGTGCTGCCTTCTTGTATTTTTCATGGATAAAACAATTCAAATATTTCACATGATGCCAGAATGTGAAATTTTGCAGCAAAAATTACATTTCTTCCCATTTCTTATCTTGATAAATATGCTCCAAAAATTTGGGTACAAGGGAACATTTAATACCTAAATAATGACAGAGCCAATTTCTAATTTCAAACTAGCTACAGGGGAAAAGATGTTTTATAAAAATAGCTGCCCTGTCTCAATCTAAGGAAAAGTGTGAGAAAGATCAGGCATGCTAAAGATTTCCTTCTGTTCTTGGGGTATTACAGCAAAAAAACTCTCAACCCACTTCTTATGGAAATGCCAAAGATAGACTCTGTAGAAGATATGTGCTGCTCCTTGGAAAGGAAAAAGACTGATATGGTGTAGTACATCTTGTAATCAACAGAACCCGTGATTCATGAAATGAAGTCCCTTTAAGCTTAGCTTTTAGCTATGTCAAAGAAAAACAAACTACAATAGTGTAGCCAGTTAAAAGACGATATATTTATTACAAATGGATGCACTCACATTGAAAAGTGACAAATTCATTTAGTATAGTAACAAGTAGCATTAAAAAAACTCCAACGCGTTTCATTCTTCCTTCAGGATTTCCTCAGGGAGAATGATCCAGCACAAACAGTGTCTCAGCTTTAAATGGAACAAATGGAAGGAAATGAGATCATTTGTGGGCGTTACCCACTAATTAATATATTTAAAAACTCATCCCTGAAAAGTTTATTTAATGATGCAGGAAGTCATTTAGTATGTCTTCCTACTAAGTAGGTGCACTTGGTCTCCTAATAAACACATAATGGCAAGTTAGATCGCATAAAGTAAAATATAATTTATCACTGAGGTCATTAAATTTAGCAAGCGGTTCCCACTACTGTATGACTCATGCACCTCTAGAAGCCCCACTCCTGATCTGCTGTTCCAAATCTGTTCAAACTTTGGCGCATGCATACTGGAGTGGAAAATCATGGTCTTTCAGGTCTTGCGTTTAACCTCATAATTTGCATTGGATTAAGTTCATCATTGTAACATCTTATTTAATCCTTTTGACATGAATTCAAGTGAAAAGTCCAAATAACATTTGTTGCTAAAACTAATTAATACCCTTAAATGGTCTGTCTTAGTTAAAAATCAAGACACTGAGATACTGTATACTGTATTCTATACAGTATAGCTACCTTTCCATGGATATATTTAATTTTAAAAAATTGCTCACAGGAAGTATTGCACGATGCAAATCTTGCGATACTTACCGGGAGAAACTTCAAAACATTCTCCCGATTAAACTCGAAAAAGCCAAAAAGGCTTTTTTCGAGTTTAATAAATTCAACACATATTTCTAAACATAACATGGAAACAGCTGGCAAAAATTTTCCATGGTCATTGCACCTATCGATGAATTCCCCTGACTGTGTGATAGATCTGTCTGAAGTTAGGTTTGAGAGTTAACCAAAAATGCTTCCAGCACTCCAATCATGAAGTAAAAAACTTGCTTTATTTCACCACATCGGCACAGTAAACATGATTAAAAACAACAAAAAGACACAATGCCTATGTGCTGGAAGCATTTTTGGTTGCTTATATGGAAATGTTCGCTTCTTCCTGAGCACCCGGCTAATTTGACAGCCTTAGGGGATTGGAGCGGCCGGCAATTGAGCAAGGGTCCCTTGCTCGCTTTTTTTTGGTAAGGTTTGAGAGTTACACTTGTCTTACTAAAGGTAAATTTAAGTGATTAATTCAGTTTATTTAAAATCTCTGTGTATAATAAAAAAAAGAATAATATTATAGAATACTTATATATTAACACATTTTTCTTGGATTAGCACATGCCTCTGTAGGAATTGTTTATATTTTAGCCAGGGGAGGGGGTCAGACCTGTCCACTTCATACATCACAGTTAAGCTATTATTTTATGATGACTTAGGCATCTTGCCAGTCAGTGTTGATAATATGGGAAAAGTTGAAATGAATCATGCAGAGCAAGAGGGTCAGTTCAGGTAAATAAGTGATGTGTCCTCAGAGAAGGGAAACATCAAAACAGAAAATGAATAAGAGAAGTGCTTACAAGTAAAAAAAAACACAAAACAGAAAATGAATAAGAGAAGTGCTTACAAGTAAAACAAACACAAAACAAAACATCATATATTCTGAGGCTTGAGTTTTAATTTATAACATTTTCATTTATTTTCTTTCTGTACTATATTTCCTCCTGTCTGGTACTTAAAATGACTGATTAGCTGCTAGGTTAACAAAGTCTATCAATAGGAGCAACATTTAAAGTGTAAGCAAAGTTATTGACCAAATTATACATATATTTTATTATTATAATGCATAAACATAAACTTAAACATTGAAAAGTAAAAATGAGTTTGGGTTTTTGAGTTCTCACCTCTTAATCAAGCAGCCCTGCTCCTGCAGCAAATCGATGTACAGGCACTTCCTGTATAGTGCTGAGAAGACCCGCCCCCTGAATGACATCACAATTATGCAGGGTGCTTGTCCATGTAAGAAAACTGGGACTTGATTTCACTGCACAAGCCCTGCAGCATGAAAAATCCAACAACTAGAGTTGTCATTTTTGAACAGAGTGTGTCTGGGAGGGGAGGGGGCGTGTCTTCATCCACTCAAGGAAGTCCAGCTACTGCAGAGAGCTGTTACGGAGAGATAACAAGTTCTGCTGAATGAAGAGGTGAGTGAGGATTTTAGTAATCATTTTATCACTTTAGAATACTTTAATGGGGCAACCTTTATAAATAGGGTTTACTTACACTATAAGTGTAAATGAGATAGAAAATCAAAATTTAAATAATTCAACAACCACAAAAGATAGAAAACTAAAACATTTTTTAAAAATCTAATTTAAAGTGAAAATACAATTTAAAATGTCCTATTACTTATTTTTTTGTCCGTACCTGATATGCAAATAGAAGAGCAAGTTGTTGGGATAGTAGATAATGCTAAGCGCATGCAATCCTGACCTGAAAATGTCAAATGTTCAAGCACCCTACAAAAACTAATTAGCCATGAAAACTAAAGATCCTGGTATAACACCACTCGAAGTAAGCAGACAAGAAGACCACATTTATGCTGACAAGGATCTTAGATATAATGTATTAGGAACCCCCTTATCATAAGTAACCAACTATACTGACAAGATCATAATTCTCCAGTCCCTGAAAGATCAAAAACATCTACTACTACTACATCTACAGCCTTACTATCTCAATAGCTTCACTGACATTTTACTCAGTTCCAGCTCCCGAATACAAAATGCTTGAATATGTATTTCATGTCATTTAATTAGCACATTGATAGATAAAATAGTGGAAAAGAAAAATCAATCATCTTACAATTTTATTGTTACAATGGCATTTAATAATAGATAAGGTATTTTTCAAATTTCATATCCTCATTGAATATGAGAAAATCTGCTATTGGATAAAATTCATTAAAATGAAGATAAAGTTAAGACCCTCATGTTTTCTGGTCCTAAGATCCAATAGATTTTCCACTTATAAAATTAGCAAATGTTCTTATGTTCCCTTAGATAAACTTAGTAAATCATCCCACATACCGTCCTAAATATTGTTCTCAGATCAGAGGATGGGTTCCAGCTTGTGATTCTGCAAGTAAAATTAATCATAACAGCATATATGTAGACAGCGTATATACCTGTTGCCACCACATTTCTAATTTCCTTGCATGGACTATCAGGTAAACTTTATTTCCCCCTGACTGTGAGAGCAGGAGGTGATAACATTGTGCTAGACACACAATCTTCACTCAAAATGGTCCTCAACCATTCTTCATTATATAGTAAAAATAAACTGTTTATGTGTTAAATCAGATTATACTGTGTAATGAAGTTTGGAATAGTGTGTTCATACTGCCCCTTTATCCTTTCTTTTGTTGGTAGGTTTTAATACAACACAGTAACCCCATGACTTCAGCCTATTGCTTCACTCTTTTGATGCTCTTTGGAAGGATTCTAGAAGTTTGCCCTCTATACAATGTTTATTGTGGGAACTATTTGTCCTCAATAGAGCATCGATGGAAGTGAGCTTTCTGTAAGCATAAACTATATGTCTATAATCAAATGAATTTGTAAAATGCAAATTTAAATTTTTATTGTTAACTTATTCCAAAAAATGTTTGCATCCAGTTCACAATCCATCCATACAAAGAAGAGGTTGCCTAATTAGTGATGGATGGCATAACTGGTTAGAATGAATTCAGTCTTCTGCCAGATGGGACAAGACCCTTGATGTCTTTTTAATTAAATTAATTCATATATGGAATTTTTTCAAACTCTCTGTGACTTTCTCTACTCATGGGCTTATTCATGAAAGGCCAAATTGTTGTGTAAAGGTGTGAATTCACATTTATTCATCCCTTCTTCACATTTTTATGGAATATTTCATATTTCATATATTCATATTTGGAAAACTGTGATGTTGATAATTTGAGACCAATTTGAGAGAACGACAGTGAAGGACTTACAAAGCACTTTGCGCCGCTTCATGTGCATGTGCACAGGTAATTCACCTATTCATCAAGCATTGAAATCTGTTGTAGTAGTGAATATAACAAGGCGTATTGTGTCACACTCACCAGTTTAACTTTGTCAGTTTGAAGTAGTGAATTATGGGGCTGATGGCAGGGCTGCATCCATGATTTACTAATCTTTCACTTGTTAGAGATATTAGATATAATAATCTCTCTAAATTAGTTGTATCTCTGTTTATTGATTTTAATACATGTAAATAAATGTAAAATACATTTATATTAAAGTTAATGTTTCCCTTTCTTTGTTTCAGAATATTAAGACAGGATCAAGCCTGATATAATTAATGCTAAGAAACCTTGTAGTAGTGTTCTTAATATTTCTCTAGGGGAGCCTATTATATACAATAAATTATTCTGTGGCTTTGAGGGCTTTAAGTACATATATGTCAATAGCCTTAATAGGGAGGAGGCTTGGCACACATAAATCTTTGGCTTTGATAAGAGGGAGTTGGGAAACAAAGAATGAATTGTACAACCACAATAATTTTACTGCAATTTACACAAAAGTAAACATGTATTTAATTGGTTGTCATACTAAGAACCATTGGGAGACACAATGAGGCAACTGATAGATATGAGTATTACAATATATATATTTTACCTGAACCCCTCTAGCATATATGAAGAATGTTCCCAGTAATAAGAGTACAGATACTAAATGGGATATTTAAAAAAAAATATAGACTACTCATTGTGAGAGACAATGAATTCAAAATAAATTCTGCAAAAGAAAGCAGCTAAATTGGAGACAGAAAAACATATTGCCCAAGAGAGTTAAACAAATCCAAAAATGTTCTTTACATAAATGATAAAAAGTTCAAACAGAAAGTGTTGGACCCTTAAAATTGAGAGAGCTATTGTGGAGAGAAATGAGGAGAAATTTGTTAAAAAATTATTTCCTCCCTTAAATGTTGCCCAGTATGGTGTATATGATTAAAACAGATACATCACCAGGGTTAGATGATATACACTAATTAAATAGGATCCTGTTCCACTGAGTGGTCAGATCACTGCTACACAATGCATCTGCCTTTGCACGAATTTACACAATATTAAGAAAGGTAGCAGTCTGTGCAGTAGTGTGACTACTTGTGTTTAATGAAGCTGGTTCAGCAGCAGTGTGGGGAAACCCGGAGTACGTGTGGCAGACTTGGCAGCTGTGGATAGCAATTGGCAGCTGTGTGGAGAAATTACCAGCTACATGAGGCAATCAGGGAGACCCAATGAGTAATTTGTAGCTCTGCAGGGATTTGGAGTTTGGGGAGCAGTTGGAAGCTGTGCAGAGGAATTGGCAGTTGTGTGGAGGAACTGGCTTCTGTATGAGGCAATCAGGGAGACCTGAGAAGGAATCTGTGACTCTGTAGAGCAATTGGAGGATCTGGGAAGCAATCGTCAGCAGTGTGGACCAATCAATCATGGGTACCTGTGGAAGAATCAGCAGCTGTGCAGTGCAATTGGCTACTGTGTAGAGAAAACAGTTGCTGAGTCAGGTAATCAGGGATACCTGTGGGGCAATCTGTGGCTCTGTGGAGCAACTGGGGGATCTGGGGAGCAATTGGCAGCAGCGCGGGGCAATCAGAGACTTTGAGGAGCAATCAGTAGCTGTGCAGAGGAATTAGTGGCTTTGTGGAGGAACTGATTGCTGTGCCAGGCAAGCAGGGAGACCTGTGGAAGAATCAGCAGCTGTGCAGAGCAATTGGCTACTGCATCTCTCTGAGGCAATTGCTGCCATTGTGGGGCAATCAGGGATTATGCGAGGAAATATGAAGCAGTGCAGGGCAATCAGCAGCTCTACAGGCAACCTTTGCAGGGTATGTCCTACTGTGGTGCAACCTGGAGATTTGTGGGACAATCAGTGGTCCTGCAGGTGAATCTGGGGCAGTGGAGGCAATATGAGGCCCATGAGTCCCTGGAGAGTATTTGGTTCCTTTGTGGGGAAAACTGGGGCAGTCAGTAGTCCTGTGGGGAAATCTGGAGAAGAGCATGGGTATAGGCAGCATCAATTGGTGTACCTGCAGGACAATCTGTACCTTTGCAGGGAAAACTGGGGCTTTGTGGGGTAATCAGTGGCTCTGCAGGCAATCTGCAGCCTTGTGGAAAAATCAACAGCTTTGTGGGGCAATACGTGGCTCTGCAGGGCAATCAGCAGCTTTGCAGTACAAAACACATCAGCGGTACAATACACCACTCTTCAGGCAATTAGTGATCTTGAGGGACAATTGGTGCCTTTGTGAGGTAATCAGTACATCTGTGGGGAAATCTGGGGCAATGTGGGGAATTAAGCAGCTCTGAAGGTGTCAGGCCTCTCTAGCAAAAGCTTTGAAGCATAAAGCTACAATTAGGAATTATAAGACTAAAACTGCAAGTGACACTACTGTCTCATGACACTTTGCAGAAATGAATCATCATGTTAGCCAATTAAAATGGCTTATCCTTGAGATTGTCAAATTACCCCATAGAGCAGTGTTTTTCAAAGTGTGGGGCGCAGAGGTATTGCAGGTGGGGCACCGGCTGTCTGTGCTGTAGCGCTGAGCACTATAGCGATTCCTCTCCCCAGCACTGATTAAAGTTTAATCAGTGCTGGGATTGCCAATCAGAACTCAGTCCCCATTTATCTTATTTTAACCCCAGCCCCTTTTAAAAGTTATTTTCTGGTTAAAGACATAACTCAATTTAGTCAGTATCCAGCCACTGGGGTCCAGACCTCTTATCTCTTATAGATAGTCTGACACATATGCGCACAGACACCTTGAGCTCACAGGCTGTTACAGGAGGCAACAGAGCAGGAGGAGAGAAAAAGCCTGGGGCCAGATAGAACACCGGCACTTTTCCACTGAGACAGCAGCAGCGGAGGCGACCCAAAGGAGACAGGAACTGCACCAACAGGGACAGGTTAGTAAAGAGACAGCTGATGTTCAAATAACTTAGAAAATTGAAAACTTGCATGTGTATTTTATTACCATATTGTTGGGGGGATTTGGGGGCAAGTGGGGCTTGGAAATTCCCCTTCTTTTCAGGTGGGGAATGATAGAAAAAGTTTGAGAACCACTGCCATAGAGGAGGATATATTGTTATATTATTGTTGCAGAGCAAAAATAATTGGATTCGAAGGTTAGACTCAATGTAGCCAAAAGGAATGAATGGAGTCTTAAACCTTTTTTGTAATTTATCTGTATTTACTTATTGTTTTTGATCCTTCTTAATCATCTTTCTTTTCTCCTTTTTTCACAGATACTGGACATTAAGATAGTTCCATTTTGAGTGGTAAGCCCTTAAAGGAGCACTATAGTGCTGATATATCTCCTATCCTGCTTGGAATACTGCAATGTTGTTTTCTATCTGGCCTTTCAGCTTCCCACCTCTCTCTGCTCCAGTATATTCTAAATTCTGCTGCAGAATTCTTTCCCTCTCTACCCAGAAGGGACAGCCTTTCTCCCAATCTCTCTCTGCTCCTTGGCTCCCTGTAAACAAAAGAATAATTTACAGTGTTCTCCTTCTGACATTTAAGGCACTTCACTCTGTTGCCCCTCTTTACATTTCCTCAATCATATGCCTGTACCTTCCTCAACATCAACTTCGCTCCTCTCAAAGCAACCAGCTTTGTGTGCCACACACCAATACTGCCCTTTCTCATCTTTAACACTTTTCTCTTTCTGCCCCCACATCTGGAATTCTATACCCCTTTATCTTCACCAGTAACATTCTCTCTGCACTTTTAAAACCAACATGAAGTCCTTCCTTATGGAGCACTAGCACTGTTTTTATGTATACATTTTATTTTATCCTTAATTGGTTATTTATGCTTAGTATGTGTATTTATTGGCCAGTGTTTCAGCACATTTTTACAGCTCTAATTACCCCTCTATCTGTTTATGTAATGTATTTCTCCCATTTAGATTGTAAGTTCTATGGGGCAGGGACCTCCAACCTCTTGTCAACCATAACATGGCACTTAAAGCGAAGAAGCCATCTGATATTCTAGTTGTATTTTGTACACCTTTCACATGTCTGTACTATATTTGTATTGCTGAATTGTACAGCACTGCATAAATGTGACACTTTATAAATTCAATTTTACAGACATACAAGTTTTTTTTGCATCTGCATTAAGCGTAGAGATTGGTCTGTATCAACTATAATGTATTCAGAGATGGACTGCAAAGACTGTTTGTTGTTGCAGTGCCCAGTTTGCAATGCCAAGCATGCCCATGTCCAGTCCTCCCTTTCATCCTAGAATGGTTTTGGTTTACCTACTGTTAGTTATAAGACAATGATCAGATAAGCACTACTTTTATTGATCCATTAAACTTAATTAGAGGACAAGTGATTCTTGTAGATTACTTTAAATATTAGTCTATATTATGGCATAAGTGGGTAACTTTGTCCTTAAGAAGATTCCATCCATTTAGTAGTTACAATTTTGAAACCAGAAAATTAGTATTAAGGTCAAAAGAAATGTGTATGGGTTTAAAGAAAGCAATCAATATGGATATAGGGACATTGAAAGTCCCATTAGTAAAATCAAAGTTCCTAAAGAATTTTAAACCTCAATTCAATTTCAATCCTTGGCCAAAATACCAAGGGACTTATTCATGAAAGTCAGAGCAGTTGGGCAAAGATCCAAATTCGCAATCATTTGCCACTCCTTCAACTCCCTTTAATCATCAGACTCTGCAATGTGCCCAGTTCAGATGCTTATGATGTTTACAGACTTACAGAGCTCTTTGCATTACTTTGCATGCACATGACTTTCACCTATTTACCAAGTGTCAGCGTGCATTGAAGTATCGAATTCAAAAACTTTGATGTGGCAGCTTACCAGTTTGTTCATGGGCAAACATTTAGAGGAGGCTATAAATTTGCAATTCTTGTTGTGAATATTTTTACTAAATTAAATAGAATATACTTCTACAAATACCACTACTTTGACCATAACAAACATTTACAAAAGGGATTTGTTTTTGTGATGGAATTTTCCAAAAATAAGAGTTTGACAGAAATACTCATTTTATAGGCCAAGTCATATCTAATCTGAATATGCACTCATGCATGTTGAACAGATGTTTTCACATTGCATACAATGCACAGTCCAGCTTCAGCTAAATACCACTAAACTTTCTGTAGACTAATACCTGAAGAAGAAAGGTAGGTCCTGGGTAGTGCAGCTTCCTCCCATCCTTATGGTATCTCTCCATTGTAACTAATGACCACATAGCAAATACCCCTTGTCTTTCCTCTAAATTTGTAGGTCCTTCTCCTTCAACAAGACGTGGTTATGTGACTTCCAAAACCAACTTTCCTCTGTCTCTACCTTTATTGCCACTAAATGATTTCAACATCAGATGACACTGATCCAAGGGTTTTGAATTGTTTTTAGGGTACAATTAGCTGTGTCAGATCTGTAATATATCTTTCCTGTATGTTTTATGGTATATAAGTAGGAATGTTGTTCCACTTTATACCATACTGTGACCCGGATTCCACTACAAGGTGTCCTGGTGTTGAATGTAGTTCACTTGCTCACTCTATATTAAATGTAATGGCATTTAACCTTTATAACAAGATCCAATAATTGACTACTAAAGGCAAGCTCTTTCTATATATTGATGCATATTTTGTTTGGCATAGAGATCCATTGATTCTGATTGAGAAACAGTTTTCAGTTCCTATAATAGTGGGTGCCTCCTTGTCTACTTACTCTGTATCCTGAGTTTTACTTCAGTGCTCCTACCATCTTTAATAGTAGCTTGAGGGTCTGGAGATACTATTTCAGGTCTCAAATCCTCAGCTGAGATTGGGACCCAGATAAAAGAGAAGGAAACTAGTTCTAAATCCACTAATAAAACTATGATTATAAACTGTGATCCATATCTCAAGAATATCAAAATGTAACAATTTGATCACCTTCCATTGGAAGATACTTTCATGTCCAACATATTCTGAATATTATGGCTGACACCCCGTGTCAGGTAGGTTTTGTGGTCCTCCCCTTTCTGCTATCCTATTGGGATAGTACATAAGAGTTTTGGAAACCCACAGGTTAGGAGAAGGAAGTGGGCAGAACCCTCAAATAGTGTGAATATGCTCTCTCCCTTTTCATAACCTACCTATCAATCAGTAGGTCCAGGAGAAGAATTTTTTTTGCATTCAGCTGACCTCAAGATGGAAATGTTGGGTATAAATTTGGATATTGATTTTCTCTTTTGATCTAAACTCAGATGTAAATGTAGCAATGCCTGAGGTTATTAAAAGGGCATGCAGGCCATTTTTGCACAGTCTTTTTCTGATGGTGGAAGCATGAACGCTGACCTTAA